>QKWP01001037.1:103537-137242 GCA_003550325.1 Gigaspora rosea
ACTGGTTCACAAGTTATTCAATGTTAAAGTTTATAAGAACTTTAAAAATAATTTTTAATATATACAAAACTAATATAATTAAAGCAATACAAATTTATAACGATCTTGGGATCCAGTGATTGGATTTTGACGATTTTAGGCTCGTTGGAATCGTCTCATTGAGACGAACATTTTGGTAGTAAAATCACCCAAAACGGATCATTGGTTCAAATTTTATTTAATATTAAATTTTAAAATTTTTTTAAAATTTTAAAAAATTTTAGCCAATCAAATTGCAGTATTTATTATCAGGTGGGGGTAGGGAGTAGTTACTTAGTAGACCCTAATCACCTGATAAATGGCGCTCCCCTAACAAATAATTTCATATTTCATTATATAAAACTACCTAATTACTACCTAATCTCATAACTTTTTTTAATAGTTTGGGTAGGTTTTGTTAGTTTATACTTATACTTTTAGGGAGTTTTTAAAACAAGGCTCTAATACAGATACTATATAAAAATAAACCAAAAAGTCAACTTTGAAAACATGATTCTACTCAAGTTTATAATTTTTTGCTCCAAACTTATAAATTGAAAAGTACTCATATAGCTGAAGCACTGTGCTTTACTACACAAATACATTTTCCTTTTTGCCTAAAAAAGATATTTAAAAAGAGGCTTACAAAAGTCAGTGATATGAACTTAATAATGAAATAGCAGTTGCAATTTTACTATTATTATATAGATGTTGATTACTCAAATTTCATAATAAAAAATTTCCCCCCTGATCTGCGTAACAAATTGTGTGGGTGAAAACAGCAATTTTTTGAAAAAATGGTTTCATTAGATTTATATAAATTTTGACATGATCGATTTTTTTCAATTATAAATGAAAGTCGATTTGCATAATAAAAAATCAAGACACAAGGCGCGTAAGGCACCACATCATGAGTTTACCCGATAGTCACCTGTTACATTTAACCAATCAAAATCGTGAAATTTTAATTTCAGTCCGAAAATCATATAAATATGATATGTAAAAAAAGGGACAAAATATGCAAAGGTCGTCCCTCCAAAGATTTTAAATAAGATATATAGGGGAACGTTAAAGCGGTGTGTAGAACTACTTTTTTGATGCGATTAGATTACTTGATATAGTTATTTAAATACTAATTTTTTTTCAGATCGTACCCCAAAAATTTGGTTAATTCTGGTCAATTTTGCAGATCATTTGGCCTTTGAAGATAAGTTTTAAACCTCATCTCCAAAGGCCAAATGATCTGCAAAATTGACCAGAATTACCGGTAAACCCAGTTTTTAGGGTACGACTACAAAAAATCGATACAGATCCCATAAATTTTCAAATACCAAACTGTACATTATTTTTATTGGTATATATGTTACAGATGGGAAATTGATTATAACTACATCTAATCCAAACTCTAATAATCAATTTCTTTATTTTACAACATATATAATCTAAAATTTTGTGTAAGAAAACAAAAATGTACGTCATAGTTACCTTAAGCGCACGTTATTTAAACACTGCTTGTAAGCAATGTATTTAGATTATATACAATCAAAATCTGCGATGTTAAGATTAAAAACTATCATCGGCTTTATTTTTTGGCATGTAGAGATGTGTATTTGTGCCTAACGAAATTTGGGAAAATTGAAATGTTGTACGCATATCATTGTGTAATCTTTGATCTTTATAAAATTTCGCCGAAATATCTTATCATTCAAGAAAAAAAAAAAGAAAAAAAAAAGATGCCGGAAAATCTTAAAGAATATATCCAAGTAAATGGATATGATGGAAATTTCAATCTATCCATATTATCATTTCACGCTTTGAGACCAAAAAAACTTTTTCTAACCATTTTACTTGGCGGGTTATTTACTACTTTATTTATGCTATATGATATTCACTCTGTTCCCGATAAATATAAATTTGCTCAGCATTCTGTTGGAATATCTAAAGAATCATATAGAGATGGTGTTAATAAATGTAATATGATAAAACGTGTCAGGCCCGATAATAAATTCATACGAACAAGTAATCCTAGATTCGTTCCAGGAACAAAAACTGTCATTTTAAAAAATGGAAAGATCTTAAACGAAAAAGGAGAATTTATTTTAGGCAATATCACTTTAAAAAATGGGTTAATTCATGATATTGGGTCGAATCTCATTGATGAGGAGGATGCTATTATAATTGATGTTAAAGAAAAATATATTACACCGGGACTTGTAGATATGCATAGGTAACAAAAAAAAAAAAACTATAACTTATTGTTTATTACTATTTGATCCTTGACCCTGAAATAATTTCTAGCCATACTGGTGTCGGCGCTTGGCCGTCTTTGCGCGCTACCAACGATGTTAACGAAAAAACAGATCCGATCAGACCTTACGTTAGCATTTAATCATTTTAATTTTTTGGTATCTAAAACACCCTAATAAGTTTTTTTTCCATTTTAGGTTCGCACTCAGGACGCCATCAATCCAAGTGATCTAGGTTAGTAAAGTCAAAATGAATTGAATTAATCGATTGCAACCTATAATATTCACATAAATTCATGTATTGGTATATTATCACAGGGATTAGGATTATCGCATCCGGTGGTGTTACAACTTCGTTGGGTAAGAATTACTTACCTGGCTATTGATATGATATGACGCGTACAGAAGCATTTGCATTTGTAATTATTGGTGATAAACGCACCTTTCTACGTGAGCAACGCTAGGACAACGTAGAAGCTTTGAATTAGTTTATGAGATCATAATGATCAATGTCTAATTTAGCATTCTATGTATGAAATAGTTCTGCCTGGTAGCTCTAATTTGATGGGCGGTGAAGGTTTCGTTATCAAAATGCGACCCGTTAATACTTTGTCAGTGGATGATATGGGAATTTATGCGAACATTGATCCTGAAAAAGAGAGAGCTTGGCGTTGGTTAAAAATGGCATGTGGTGAAAATCCAAAGGTACGTACTGACATTTATTTACACCACTATATTTAATAATTTTCATGTTGATTAATTTCTTGCTAAATAAAGAGGAACTACGGTGCTATTGGACGAATTCCTTCCACACGGTTGGGAGAAGCATGGCTCTTCCGTAAACTCTTTGCTGAAGCACGGGCGTTGAAGCGGAAACAAGATGATTGGTGTGAAGCTGCAGAAAAATTAAGTGGCGACGATCAATTGAATTCGTATTTTCCGGAAGAATTTCGACTCGAAAGTTTGGTGGCATTATTAAGAGGCGATGCGAGGCTGAATGTCCACTGTTATGAGGTTTGTGATTATTGTAAAGTTTATAACCGATGTTTAAAAAACTTTTCTAATATAATATTCTTATGTAGGCCTATGATATAGAAGCAATTATTCGACATTCCTTGGAATTTAATTTTAATATTACAGCTTTTCATCATGCGTTAGATGCTTATCGTATTACTGAAATTATTAAAAAACGTGTAAAAAATAATATTACTATTGCAACATTTTCTGATAATTGGGGTTACAAAAAGGAAGCATTTCAAGCCAGTACAAAGTCTCCGAAAATTTTAGCAGATGCACATATTCCCGTAGCCCTAAAATCTGACCATCCCGTAATAAATTCGGTGAATTATTATTATTATTATTATTTCTTGATATCATAAGGCAAATAAATTTACTAAATCATTATACTTTATTTATAGCAAACTTTGATATTTGAAGCTTCCAAGGCAAATTATTATGGCCTTGATGAACATCTTTCCCTTGCAGCCGTCACATCAGTGCCCGCAAAAGCACTTGGTTTAGATCATCGTATCGGTAAAATTTCAAAGGGATACGATGCTGATGTTGTGGTAATGATAAATGGATATGAAATGTGGATTGAGTTTTATAAACATGTATTTTTATTTATGATTATCTTATTATTAGGTTTGGGATTCTCATCCACTTGCTTTGGGTGCAGCCCCATTAGAAGTTTATATCGATGGAATTCCTCAATTCAACACTTCTTCAAGTGTACTTGGAAATGAAACATCAAAACAAATCCCATCAAATAATATAAATGCATTTATACCGAAGTCAAATTTTACGCGAAAGCCTTTTAAATCGCGTTTAACATCCTCAGTTGTGTTAAAAAATGTTGGCAAGATTTATGTTGATAAGAACAATATAATTGATATCACTTCATCAACACAAGGAGATATTAGTGTAATAGTTAAAGATGGCATTGTTGAATGTATTGGTATTAATTGTACTGAACCAGATCATATTTCATCATATGAAGTAATAGATTTAAATGGTGGATATGTATTACCCGTAGGTTTTTTATTTTTTTTTAATTTGTATTTAACAGATTTAAAATTCTAATAATAAATCTACACCTATTTAAATTTAAGGGATTCATCTCTGTTGCGACATCTCTAGGATTGGCAGAGATCAAATCAGAATCTTCCACAACAGATGGTACGGTGACTCCGGTATCCAATCCTAACAATGCTGAAGGACTTATTTACGCAATTGATGGATTGAAATTGGGAGGTAAACATTTAGAGGCCGCGTATAAGGCTGGAGTATTTACTGCTGTCACTGCACCTCTCTCGTCTAAAGGCGTGTTTGTTGGCATTTCTATGGCATTTGAAACCGGTGCTAGCTCTGGTATAATATTTTAGGAATATTGTCTTGACATTTGTTAGCAAGTGCTCACTAGATGTTTTATTTCTTTAATAAGTTTTAGATTATGATCCTGAACCGATTGTTAAGGAACACGTAGCACTTCATGCTCAAATAGGAACTAAATTCAAATATAGTAATTATAAATTTATTAACTATATATATATATTATTTACTTCATTTACTCATGAAATTCTTTTTAATGAATAGCTACCATACCGACAGTCTCGGGTCAGATTGCTTTGATTAGAAAAACTTTGATAATGAATCTAAGGAAAGATAATATCTTTGGTCGTGCTGCAAATGGATATATCCCTTTTGTGGTAGAAACTCATAACAAAGATGAAATTGCTTCCTTAATTCGGTTGAAAATTCAAGTTAGGGAAAATGGTGGAAATTTAAACCTTGTGATATTGGGTGGTATTGAAGCACATATACATGCCGCTGAATTGGCTAGACATAATATACCTGTAATACTTATCCCACTCCGACCTGTTCCATCGTCATGGTCGGCTCAACATGCGTTAACAGGCGCACCTATTACCAATACAACCGGAATTAGTATACTTCACGCGAATAAAGTTATGGTAGGAATAGGTGTAAAAGAATCAGGTCTTGAAAGAAATTTAATTTGGGAAGCTGGTTGGGCAGCAATAAATTCTAAAGGGGGAATTTCCGAAAAAGATTCACTTGGGTTTATTTCGTGGAACTTGGAAGAAATCCTTGGTTTAAATAGTAGAAATAGAAGATTAATGAAAGGCAACATTGCAAATTTTGTAGCATATGATGGGAATCCTTTTGATATGAGTACAAGGGTGAAAGTTGTTGCTGGAGGTGGTAAGAATAAAATTCTTATTGATCCTCAACAGGATTAGTAAGATATGTAGATATTTAGTGGTTACTAAAATATTTGCACATGTATTACATATTTTATTGCTAGCATCTGTATATATTTATTTTTACAGTACAATAAGAGTTCAAAGAAGAATTTATTTTTGAATTGATGACTAAATAATAACATTAATTACTAAGGACAATGACCTTTATTACCTAATATCCATTTACTATAAAACTAAACCAAGATTTTGCCTTTATCCAAATACCTTCATATCAATTATAAATAGATTCGGTTGTCATTAAGTCATAAATGACTTTAGTTTCTTGATTATCAATCGTAGATATATTAGATTTAGCATTTATAAACTAGATTGATGATCGTTCATGTAATTGGTCATACACATTATTCGATTATTTAATAGATTCATCGTGATTCGGAACGAATATGCTTATTTTTCTTTCTCACCACGAATAAGCATAAAAAAAACAAAAATCGATTCTGTTTCTGTTATGGCGCGTACCAAACAAACGAAGAGAAGTTCCAAAAAGATTAAAAGAGATAATCAAAATAGTAGCAAAACACGGTCTCATAATGTGAAAAAGAATGATGATAACGAGGAAGGAATTTATACAGTTGAAAAAATATTGGCACATAGATTATCAACAACTGTAGGATTTTTGGTTTGATTGTTTATCCATTAACTTTTATCTTTTAATTACTCCTTTTCGTGTTTCTTTTTTTTTCAGGGACATGTTCAATACAAAGTTAAGTGGGCTGGCTATGATGAAAAAGAATCGTGTTGGGTAAACGCTACTGATGTGTATGAATCAATCGAGTTCATTTTGTTGTTTGCTCAATAGTCGCCCTTATTAACATATATGGCCTTAAATTTAACTTATTCTAAAGTTTTGCGCCAAATTTAGTTACTCGTTATTGGAATGACCGAAAGATGAATTCATCTGCACAGTCTTCCAAATACAATATTAAAAATATTCAATCGGATAAAGAGTTCAGCACAAATACCAAGAATGCCCGGGTTCAAATTAATTCTAAACGGCCAAGATTGAGAAGAAATAAAACGAATAAGAGCAATCAAGTTAATAGCTCTGAAGCTAAAATCAGCTAAAGCTGATTTCGGCTTAGCCAATCGATTATTTTCAAAATCAGCTAGTATATTTTTTATAATGATGATAATTCACGTTGATCGCTATATAAAAGTTGGTATAACTTGATTTGGTATAACTTGATTCAGAAAATTTAATCATAATATATAACCATATTTATTATATGATATTATTGTATTTTCATGTAAAATTTCGAGGATTAGATATGCCAGAATAATAGTAATCTGAAATCAGGAACAGTCATGCATACAAAATAAAACATGACCATGGTCTCTGAGGTAATAATAATGCAAAGACAACTTGATCAGTTATATAGCGGTTAGTAGCATCCACTAACGTTTATTTGCACTGAGTTACAAGTCATTAAAAAGGGCAGCAAAAGAGTAATCTGTAATAGTGCTTGGACAGCAATAGTGCTGTTAGTATAAGAAAACGACCGTGGCTCTGAGGTTAATCGCGCAAATCCATTTTCTTTTGACAGCTACAACACGGTGAAAGAGAGAAAACGAATGGTATTTTGATTACAATACAAGTGAACAAAGACTATAGTTAAAATTAGTTTCTAGAATAGATGTTATCCGAATATAAATGTTATTTAATAGTATCCTATGTATAATACTTATGTACTAGTATGCTATGTACAGTACCAACGAGACCTATTCCCATATGTGTTTCTTACGCAACAATTTGATAAGCTTTGATCAAGCAATAATAATGAGCTGATAACAAACTTATTTCTGAAAAAAATAAATCCAAAAATTAATCGTTGTTCAGGGATTAATTTATCAATTGATTCAAACATTTCCTTCAGTACTTGTTCATAATCATCCTCATCGGTGTGCCATAGGACAAATTCTGATGATGGGCCTAAGTCCATTATTTCATTGCGCTAATCGTTTATAATTTCATCATGATATCTTTGAAACTAAACATCAAATTTGTAGAACAATGCTGTTATTCATTGAGGAAAAATTGTAAAAAGTAGATTAGTCATGGCAAAGATCACATACTAACTATCAAATCAAAACTCAAATTAATCTATCGCTAAAGAACAATTAACATGTGACCTCAGCTTTTTTATTTCAAGACTAATCTATTTCTATCTGCACTGTATTTACTCGGTGTTCAATTTTTTTGTCTTCATCGAAGTTATAAGAAACATCGGAAAAAAATTCATGAGAGGTTTCAATAGCGGTTGTTTGATTCTTTTCGATCAGGGTAGTCGTCACTTCGACGTTTTTATAAAATAAAATATATACTATCATTTCACATCACTAACATCATTGTTGTCATTGTTGTTAGTATTTGAAGTTTCCATCTGTCTGACCAATTCATTTTGATAAGCAGCGTAATAGGACCTCGTTTTCTTTTTTACAACAATGTTTATAGATTTCGTCTTCAAGGCACGTTCCGGATGACAACCTCCACTTGTTTTCGGTTCGCATCTTTTTGTATGATTTATCGAAATGACTAAAATTTCAGAACTTAAGATAGTTAATACAGTAATATAGACAAAAAAAAAGGTCTGGTCAGCACCTTAATGTACCTAGTTGAATATCTACCGTATTAGATAAATTTATTAACTATTATTTACCTGCTGAACTTTTAACCTTTGTTTCTTTTCGAATTTATCCCAAAGCTGTATCGCTTTTGAATTCTAAAATAGAAATGTGGATTACTTTAGATTTTTATGCTTGCATTCCATAAGCTATTCTTTAAAATCATTGATACTTGTTATACATTGTACTGATATGACTTCAGTATCACCAAAATACAACGATATTAATAACGACGTTCTAGTAAGAGAAACAATTATTAAAGAAATAGTTTAGTATAAAAATTATCGGAAATGCATAACAAAAAAATATGTTGGTACCTGTTAGCTATTATTTAAAATTAAACCCAGGACGAGGACCAGGACACATGTCGAGGACGAAGTGACCTTCGGTAAAAAAAAACTACGTCCTTAGGCTTCATCTTTTATATCCTATGAAATTAAAAAAAAAAAAAAAAAATTAATTAATAATGTATTAAGTAGTCATATTTCATTAATCATTAAATTGCTTTTGTAAATAACCAATCTGTAAGACCACAAAAGCAAACAAAAAATAACCAATTCATTCTCTTGAATCGGCAGACCTTCCTAGGATTGACATAGTATTGACGTTCTCGAACCAACCACTCTGATTTTTGAATCAACTATGTCAAATCATAACGTAGACAAAGATAACTAATTCATTCTCTAGAATCAGTAGGCCTTTATACAAAGGTGCATCATCTGCCTAACCATTATGTCCTAGGATTGAAAGCCGAGTGGTCCTTGGCGGTTACAAAGCAATTTAACCGTCACTATAAAATATACCTACATTAATGTTTTTTAATAAGTGTGTATAAAAAAGTATATGTAATTAATGGGTGTATATTATGTGAATAAGGATTGATGAAAAGTTTGTGTGAGCAAAAAGCAAATAGAAGGAGTTTATATATCATAATTAATGTGAGCAGTGCGCCTGTCGCGTATCCACATTATTCATAATACGTGTACAATACTACGGATGCGTTTATTGTCAACATAAAAACGCACACGTGATTCACGGTGTCTAAAGCCATGTACCGGAGTCGCGAAATTTTGTTTACGCGGATCAGTCAAAAATCAAAAAAAAAAAAACGCAAGAACATAAAAACGGCAGTCTTAACCTATCTTAGGCCATTAATAAAAAATGTCGGGAAGGCAATTTTACCTATATCCCTGTTTTAATCTTAAAACGACCCTAATGCTAAATAGGCTCTAACACTAATTTTAACTAAAATTTCCGTGGGTACATGGCTTTAACCATCCCCCGATTTTGGTATTATTCCATCACGAATTTGTTTTTCGTGTATATTGTTTTAGGCATTTTGATTCTCATTACACTTTTCCCAGTTACTCTTTTCTCTTCTTCAATTCTCATCACAATTTTGTTCTTGGCTTTAGAATCAAAATAAAGTCAAACACGTAGATTATTGGTGGAAACCAATTAGAAAATGGGTGAGTTAATACGTGGAACGAGGTCTCCTCCAAGTTCTGAGTGACGAACTTAGAAGAAAGCCTAAAGCCTGGTACAAAGACGTATTATCATTAAGACGAAAATTAAAGGTTAGTATTTTTACATACTAGGTAACAACAATAGTGAGTGCGCTTGATAAGATTTTAAAAATATCTTTTATTATAGATGTAACTCACTACCTATGTGATTTGAAGGATTCCGTTTCTAAAGTTTTGGAGGTAATTACCTCAGACACTTCGCCTCGCTCCGATTATTGCAGATTACCCCCACCCTCACCGGAATTTGTCCAAGTTACGGTTGTAGTTTCTAACGAAAGATATAATTCATTTATTGAAATTTAAGACGAGAACCCAAAGAAGAGGTATAAAGGTTAAAACTTGTTTCGGTTATAACTAAATATTAGCTTTAGCCAAGAGATAAAATAAATTGATAATTTATTTACAGAAAATATCAAGCATTAAAAAAGCTTGTTTTTTTTTTTTTTTAAATAGTCTACAAATTAATGTAATACATAAAAATATACCAATATAAAAAAATAAATCAATAAAAAAATATCTATGCAAAAGTTTCATAAAAGATAAAATGTGTATAAAAATGCAGTCATTTTAACGAACATTAAATTGTTGAACAAAAAAATTATGAAATATTTCTAACTAAAATTTATAAAGCACCAGCTAGATGTTTTAAAATATTTTTTTTTTCTCCTGGATCTAACTGTTCTAATAATGAGGATATTCCATCTAAAACAGCCTGTTTATTGGTTTTTCCTAATTCAAAGATTTGTTGAGTTATTGCTTCATTTCTTATCATTTCAATTCGCGACTCAATGTATGATGATGATATGGCATTATTAGTATCATATTCGTCATCATTATTATGGGGAGTTGTTTCTGAATAACCAAAAATTCTATCAAACCAATTCACAATTTCAATATCAGATTCTTCCCAATCCAATTCTACTCCAATATCATCGTAGTACCATGTAGCCAAGTAACCTTTCATTTGAGTCTTTGTAAGATTAGGATTAGCTGCAATCAATTTTTTAAATACATATTCTTCATGTAATCGTCTTCTCACACGCCAATAGAAGAATCTTCTAGCTTCTCGCCATTCCAAAACTTTCCTAATTGTATTTTTAGCTTTCATTCTACCAGGTGTATCATGTAAATCCGCAAATTGCAAAGCAATTTGAGAATAAACGGGAAGTAATTCATTTTCTCGAGTCTCCAAAAGCATCTTAATTTCAGATTTTTCTATCTCAGTTTTTGAAGGATCCTCTAAAGATTTTTTAAGATTACGATATGTTTCATCTAAACGTTCCATTGTAGCAAGAAGTTGAGGTTTTCGATATTTGATTTCAATAATTCCTTCAGGTTCAAGAACTCCAGCCCTTGCTTTTTCATCAGCATACATTTCCATCATACTTTCGTTAATTGATGGGTCAACTACCACCCAAGCACCTCCACGAAGCTCTCCGTTAGGTATAATGTAAACAAAAACAGGCTGTTTATAATTTGTGAGTGCGTCAACGATATATGAGCCATACTTCAATATCTCTAAAAACATATCACGTTGACCACCAGAAAATCCACGCCAATTTGCAAAGATCATGAGAGGTAATTGTTCACCTTTGTTAAAATCATTAATGGCTTGTGCAGTTTTATAAGCTGAATTGGGGTACCAAACTTGACCTGCTTCTTTCATGACTTGTTGTTGAGATTCTGAATTAGCAGGATCAGCTGGAACTATATGTTCTACGACACGTGTTTCAACTGCAATTACGCCCATAGGAACTCCACCAAGACGTGCACGACCAACAACAACTGTTCTAGCCCAACTACTAAGCGTTTCTACAAATGAATTACGATCAAAAAATCCACTAATCCATTCATCTGATTCGTATTTTCCAGTAATTAACCAACGTGGGTCGTACGGTCCTTTAGGTGGTATGTAATCAATTTCTCGATCCCATGTATCAGAATTAGGGAATATAGGAACAGGTGAATGTTTAGATGATGGAACATATGAAAGCCACTGAACAATCTTTGTAATGCCTTCCAGATCATTCTGAGCAGTAAGATGAGATACACCATTTCTATACATAATTTGTGTACCCCCAAGTTGTAAATTTGATGTGTAAACTTCCCTACCAAGCACCTTATTTAAAGCTGATGCGCCAGTAAGTATAATAGGTTGCCCTTCATTTTGTATTGTTCGCTGGCCAAGACGAACTAAATATGCACCGATACCTTTAAATAGAATGAATGAATGAATGAATGAATGATAACTTCAAAATGATTATTAAATTTTGTGCTAGAAATTCTTTTAAATACATACCAACTGAACGGCAAGTAACAAGGGTAATTGTAAATATATCCTCGTATGCACGTGAAGTTACACCAGCTATTAATCCTGAACCCTTCAAAGACTCTACACCAAGTCCGTCAGTTGAATGAATGAATGAATGATAACTTCAAAATGATTATTAAATTTTGTGCTAGAAATTATTTTAAATACATACCAACTGAACGGCAAGTAACAAGGGTAATTGTAAATATATCCTCGTATGCACGTGAAGTTACACCAGCTATTAATCCTGAACCCTTCAAAGACTCTACACCAAGTCCGTCAGTAACACCTATAATATCACTGCATAACAAATAACAAATAACAACAAATAATAGGTTTACAAATTAACACTTAACATTTAGTTTAAAAGAATCTTTTTTGACAGATAACAGATAAGAATAGTTAATTACGTTATTTTATATCGAGTATCACCATCTTCAATTATTTCTTCAACAATTACGGATTTTTGTCTATTTTGTAATTGTTTATAAGTTTCAGAGTCAAGATAAAGGTAGTTCACTCCCTTACTAGGATTATTTTTATCAACCCAATCAACTTTGAAATGATTCATTATTTCATCTGCCAACCCGATTCTTGCACCAGAATTAGCTGAGAGATACACTCTCGGAATTCCCAACTTTCTAGCAAGTTCTGTTGCTTTGGCAAAGAATTGATCTTCAGCAGGACCAAATGAACCTATCTGATATGTAATATCATTTGCAATTACGATAATTTTACGACCTTGTGGATATTCTGGTGTAAATAAGGTAAGCATCCATGCTACCATACCAAAGGAGTTAGTACCAGGAGAACGATCAACTTCTTGTAGTTGACCTTTTTCATCTAAAACCAATTCTCTGGCTTCTAATAAATCTGTTGGACATTTTTTCTCAGGACAATTGTGAATTGCACGATTCCATTGTGTACGAACTGCCTGACGGAATAATTCGGGAAAATCATAAACATACGTAGTACCCATAAGGTGAGCTTTGAAACGTTTTGGTTGTAACCACTCTTTTGTTGGATAAGGAGTAAGAGTTGGTTGCAAGTGTAAAGAACCTATTTTTCCAATTGATTTAAGAATTGTATTATCACCCTCAGTTTTGACCTCCTGATAAGTCTCAATTTTAACAACATAACCAGAAACATTGTTGATGATAACTCGAAGAGGATATTGATTGCCTTTTTTAGGATCTTCAACTTTAAACCGAGCTTCAGCACCGGTAACACGCAATCTCCATAATCTTTTTCCATGTCTGTCAATAAAGTTTTTAACAGCCTCTTCAATTTGACTTGGTTCCAAGGAGAAATTTGGAATATAATTTATGAATAAATGGTTGCAATCCGAATTTTTGTGATTAGAACTAACGATTTCAAGAGTATCTAAAATTTCGCTTAAAAGTCGATCGGATTCTGAAAGGAGATATTCCGTGTGTACACTATTTCTAAAGACGCAAATTAAAAAAAAAAGTTTGAATATAAAAAAAAAATAATTGATTTAATTGACTTAATTGACTTAATTGATTTAATTGAATTAATGTTTAAAATAGAAACCTCATGCGACCAGATCGAACTAAAGCACGAACAAAGAATCTACAATCTGAGGTATTTTCTTTGCCAACTGCATAATACACGCGAATCTGTCTGTTATCAGTCAAACAAGGTTTAATATCAAATTTCGATAATCTTGAAAGTTCGAGCTAAATTTATTAACATGAAAAAAAAAATAAAGAATTAATAATAAATTAGTAACTTTGGTAACTCAAAATATTGTTATACATTCAAAAAAAATAAAAATAAAAAATTCCTTAATTACTTCATATGCCATGGCTGGTTCAATATGTCGAATTGTTTGGTCTTCAGCAAAATTATCTGAATCACGAAAAGTGAAATATCCCGGATACTGGCCTTTTCGGAACAGGACAATCGTGACACGTCTAATTCCATGTTCTCTGAGTTCAACTGTATTTCGTTGAATTATAGGTTGTAAATCTCGTTTAAGCATCTCATCTTCTATTGGGTCATCCTCCAATCTCAATGCAACATTAATGATATTATTTTCAACGCTATCTGTTAAATCTTGTACTTGACGACCATTTTGACGAAATACATCAAAAATTCGTGGAAAGTTTTGCTCAATTTCTGCATTAGAAGTACATGAAATCATTACACCAACACGAACATGTTCATCATCATTATCTGTACGTGGAGTTACATAACTTAAATCAGATATGGATCCCATACGTGACATACGATAGAATGGTGAAGATGGTGGTTTTGGAGAATGTGATTTTAATGTGGTCTCTGAATTATTGTTTTGAAGTATAAACTTCCAAGAGATCATATAAGGAACTTGTTCCGGGTAATATTCAAAGTCCATAAGTTGATAAACACGATACGCACGTCTAGCATAAACTTCTAATGCAGCAAGACTAATCCATGCATCATGATGGTAAAAGAAATTTGGCAAAATGTCAAATACAGTAAATCGAGTTTCAATAAGTTCTTTGAGAGAATCATAACTTGGAGTACGATAATCATAACCATCATCACCATAATGACTCTCAAAAACAGCAGCCTTAAGAATTTGTTCCATTTGTACAGATCGTTCTTCATATGATGGTAATTGACAATGTATTAATAATTCACGGGCTTTAAGTGAAACACTAGTCGTAGTTCTTCCACGAAGTTCAGCCAATTTTTTTAGGACAGGTGAGAAGACCTTTTCAAGAGCATTTCCAACATTATCAGGTTTAATTTGATCCAATAATTGTATGATTAAATTATTCTTGGCACTAATTTTTGAATGTGACAAAACAATTCTAATAACTTTATCCAAATCATCCTTATAAGTATCACGTAAAGCAAGAATAACATCATCTTCACGTTTATGAGAAGAGTCCGAAAATAGTGCTTCAACTTCATGATATTTATTCAAAAAGTAAGTTATTTCATTACATTTACGATATTTAACTCCTGACATGTATCGTTTAATGACATCCATTAAAGGACTTACTGATAATGTAAAAGTAGTAGTATCTCCAGGGAAGACAAAATCATGTAAATAATTATCAATAACTTGTTTAAGATGTTTTGCAGGAAATTCACGATCCTGTTTACCAGTTTCATCTTGTAAAGTAGCATAAAGCTTTGTTGGAATCCTTCCAGGAAGTGTTGATAAAACGGAATGAAATTCCAGATAAGGTAATTCAGGATTTCTAAGAAGGTCCATCATTTCTTTAACGTTACTTTGTAATATTGTATGATCATCATAACCGTCCAAAATGTTTTCAAGATTTTGCTTAACCTCAATGTATCTTTGATGTGCTTTGTCACCTGTTATAACTGGTGAATTCATTAATGGAAGTTGACCCTCATAAGGAATCGCGTGACGGACATGACTTGGATCATCTAAAGTAAGAATACCAATGATATCGCCAGCTTCAAGTGTTGAATTTGCTTGTTTTATGAATTGTACAATACCATCTTCAGTAACAACCAAAGGCATATACATTTTCATCACCTATACATTATCAATGATGATTATCAAATTATCACCAATTATCACAAATTATCAAATGATAAAAAATAAAGGGTTGTACTAAAAAAAATACCTCTATTTCAGCATAAGCGTCACCGCTATTAACATGAGCGCCAGATTCAACCAAGAACCTTACAAGTTTCCCAGGAGATGGAGAACGAAGTTGAGTTGGATCATTCTCTTGTTCTAATAAACAAGTTTTACCATCAATCATTAAACGAGTTGCTTGAACTTCTTCACGGAAATATAATGTATGACTTTTGCCATCTAATAACACTAAAAGACCACCATCTGAAAGAGGACGAACTGATACTTGAGCCTTAGAACCATTTAAATATAGAATGAAAGAATAAGGAGCGGATTGCATAGCAGTAAATTTATATTGAACACCTTCATATATAAAATCAATAGTGAAAACAGTTTGTAAAATGTCTTTGCTAGGAATTTGACCTTTTTCTAAGAAACGTTTATATTCAGATAAACATTCTTGAGATTTTGTATAAGCTTTTGCAACAGCACCACATATAATAGCTAACATTTTATCAGGTCTTTCAACAGTTAAATTTTCATGAGATATTAAAGTATCTAACCAACCAGTAGTAAATTTATTTTCTTCAAAAGCATTTGTCTCTAATAATTTTATTAAATATTCAACAGTAGTTCTAAAATCACCACGAATTGATAATTCTTTAAGAGCAATAATCATATTCTTGCGAGATTGTTGACGATTTTCACCATAAGCAAAAATATGACCAAATTGAGAATCAGCAAATTCATGAAGACCTCCAGCCGAATTTACCGAAAAGTAACCCCAAACATTAGTACTACTTCTAAAATTTAATTCATGTACCATTCCACTACTTGGTTTAAAACCAGCATCAGGATTTTCAGCAGTAATTCTTACAGCAATTACATGACCTTTAGGAGCTGGTTTTCTTTGAGTTTGTAATGATTCAGGATTTGAAAAATCGAAATCAATTTCCGAAGTACCATTATGATCTAAACCATATAAAACACGTATATCACGAATTTGATGAAGAGGGATTCCCATAGCAATTTGTAATTGAGCAGCAGGTAAATTTACACCCGAAACCATTTCAGTAGTTGGATGTTCAACTTGTAATCTAGGATTTAATTCTAAAAAACAAAAGAAATCATCATCACAATAAAGATATTCAACAGTTCCAGCACTAACATAACCAACTAATTTAGCTAATCTAACAGCAGCTTGTTCCATTGCTTTAAAAGTATCATCATTTGCTATGGTAACTGGAGCTTCTTCAATAATTTTTTGATGACGTCTTTGTACAGAACAATCACGACCAAATAATGAAATAGCATTACCATATTGATCAGCAAGAACTTGAACTTCTAAATGACGAGCATTACCAGCAAGTTTCATAATAAAAATAGGAGAACCAGGAACTTCACCTCTAACTTGTTCAAAAGCTTGTTTAAAATGATCAGGATTTTCAACTTTACGTATACCTTTACCACCACCACCTTCAGATGCTTTAATCATAACAGGAAAACCAATTTTAGTAGATCTATTTAAACCATCATCAGCATCTTTAACACAAGCTTTTTCAAAAACATAATCAGGAACCATAACATGACCATTTTCATCAAATTCAGTTTTAGTAATACCACTACCACTCCAATCCATTGTAGGTACCTCAGCCGATTGAGCCACAATAGTTGAAGAAATTTTATCACCAAGAGAACGCATAGCAGAACCAGGAGGACCTATAAATACGATTTTATTTTTACATTGTGCAAGTGCTTCAGGTAAACGAGGATTTTCTGATGCATGACCCCTAAAAAAAATAAAATAAAAATAAAAATAAAAAGGTAAAATAAATTAATAATATCTATAAAAAAAAAAAAAAAAAAAAAAAAAAAAAAATAAAAAAAAAAAAAAAAAAAAAAAAAAAAAAAACAAACTGTTCTTTAAAAAAAAGTTAATAATGGTTATAATTCTCACCATCCTGCCCATACAGCATGAACACCTGTTCGTTCCGCTATATCAACAATTAAAGGTACATTTGCATAATTATTATTATTAGAACCGCCAGGAACTTCAATATATTGATCAGCCATGCGAATATATTCAGCATTTATTTTTAAATCTTCGGGTGTGGCCATAACAGTGAATTCGATAGTACGTTCATCTCCAAAAGTCTCATAAGCCCATTTTCTTACGGAACGAATTTCTTTTACAGCAGCGATACCATTATTTGCTATTAAAATTTTTGTAATAACTGTATGTCCATTATGTTTTTCAACAAATTCTCGTACATTTCCTCTTGGTGCTGTTTTTAAATTGTTCCAACCTGATCAAATCATAATAATATGAAAAAATGTAAAAGATGATGATATCTGATTAATCAACGATTGAATTTTAAAAACAATATTTATCGTTATCGTAATAAAAAAAAACATACCGATGAATTTGTTAATATTATTTGTATTCATTATTTCTTTCTTTTTTTTTTTTTTAAATATTAAAAAAAAAATGGTACGTACTGAATGTTAAAAAAATTTAACAATTATATATAATAAAAAGAAAGTAAAATATTAACGGGTTAAATTGAAAAAAAAAAGTATTATATAAGTCTTTTTACCATATTTGATGATACCGAGTATTTATGTTTGCCAAAATTTGGGGAGAGTGGCAGACAATATTTTCACTGTTCATCTATAAATAATGTATAATGTATAGACACAGTAAATAAATAAAAAAAAAAAAAGATCAAGGCGATAATGACAATGTTTAAAATGCTAACTAGAAAAGTATATTTAATTATCAGTTACTACCATAAGAGGGACATAATCATAAGAAACGCATTCACTTAAGAATGTTAATTATGAATTGTATTATTTCATGTGACACACCGATTAAATACGATTAAGTATTTTAAAAATACGATTAAATACGCATGCATAAAATGGGGCCGCTATTTTAACTATTTTACGAAATTTATTTCTAAAATAAAATTGATGCCTCTCTATTTAAATCAACTACATTTGGTCTTATTATTACAATACTTAATTTATGTACGTCATATTGTTGCAATGTAGATCTGCTAATCGAAATTGCTTGGATTTGATTTTATTTTTTATTTTATTTTAATTTTTTTTTTATTAAAAAAAAAAAAAACTTTATTAAATTTATAAACCTATAATTAGTGACCGTGGGACTCAATGACAATAATTAGTAATTCCGGGTTTATTGCACTTTCTCATCTTTGAATCCCTTGAAACTAAAACATTCAGGGACTCCATTCCAAGTTCGTCATAGTTTCCAAAAATATATAAATTGTAACATTTATTCTCATTTAATTAATAAACTTAGTTCATAGAGAAGTTCGTTAAAAATATCCTTTTTTTGTTATATTGATTTTCTTTTTTTACTAAAAAGAGCCTTTTTTTCTAAAACAGTTTTCACAATCAAAAAAACCGTGGGATAAGAAACAGAAAAACACTAAAAATAATTTCTAAATTATTTATTGAATTTTAACCGTTAAAAAAAAATATAGATATAATTCGGGCAGTTTAAAAATCGACAAATTTGGGAATTTACAATCGCTTGAATAAAATTTATATATACATTTATGTAGTTATAAAATCTTAATATCTATACTATTTTTTATTAATAAATTGCGCCATTACGTGCATCGTCAAATAAAAACTTGTCTATTTACAAAAGGTTTTCATTTACTATTTACTAACGAGCATTGCACTTAATTGTAATTAATCGCCGAGTGTACAGTATACTTAATTAATCAAATAATAATTGGCTAAGATTTATTAAAATAACGATAACGATAACGATAACAATAATGATAATGTTTCTGTACTTATCTGTTATACTATTGTATAATTTATATTTAAAAAAATTTTTACTAAAATCACCCTTAATAAATACATTACTAATAATACATTACTAAGGTTGTGATTGGGTTCGTTGAATGGGGTTGTTTATTTGTTTGATATGGCGCAGTATGTATTTGTTTAACTATATACAGTTTAGATTATAAAACAGGTATATAACAATTTTTTTTATCAAACTTGGCTCAACCAGGCAAATGATTGGCTGACACGTGCCGCTTCACCGCACGTTGGGGTGGTCTGTGGGACTAAGTAAATCAAAACTATATATGGTATCATATAAAAATTTATTATCGAATTTTTTGTAATAACGATAATGACAATAAAAATTTATAATACAATATTTAGATGCAGGGCCTTTACTACTAAAAATTAGAAGCTCAAATTTTGAGTAGATCGATAAAAGACCTCTACAATACAAGTTACAGAGTTAAATTTTGTATTTACTTTAAAAAAAATTTTATTGACAGCTTAAACTTCGTCGAGATTATCAAAACAAATAATATAGATAAATTAAGTTGGAAAAAAAAATTCGTTTTTCATATATAATTTAAAAAACGGTTCTGTAACTTTGCTACTGAGATAGGAAAGAGTCGATTGGCGTTGAAACTTACTGCTAAAAAAGAAGAATGAAACCTGTGCATCTAAAAAAGGCAAGACGATTTTTATATAGTTATATTTATATATATGTCACTGATCAAAAAAAATTCGATAAGTATTAGAGTATTAGTTAGACCACATAATTTTGATTTAGTTAGTTAAATAGTTGACAGACCACCCCAACGGCACGTGTTCATTTGCCCAGGTTCTCACTAATTTTTAAATGTATATAACTGATAACAAAATTCATTATTAAAGTTCATATATAATTTAAGATAGTATTCTCTATCTTTAAAGCATTTTCAAACTACAATCAACTCTCTTTATTTCGACTAGCTGGTTTGTGTGATTTTTACTATAAAGACCGGATATGATCAGTCTGATTCGATCAAAATAATGGAGATTCGAATATATTTCGATACATTCATTAATTTATTCGATGAAATTAAACAATGCCCTTAATTTCGAAATTTAGCACTGTTTAAAACTTCTAGGTATTATTAACCTTCCAAAAAGTAAAATAAATTTCACATAAAATCACAGTTAATAAAACTGCATTATAGTCAGGATTAAAGTGATAACGACTTAATCTCTAATAGTAAAATATCACAAGGAGCATTTTTAATTAGGCCGCAGAAGGTGGTTTCTCAGTCAAATTTTTGAGTTATTCCTTTTTTTTGTTTAATTTTTACATTATACTGATATTGAAATTTGATTGTATCGATCTTATCAATTAATAAATGATTTGAACAAGAATATTTTATTACTTAGTAGATTATGATGTGCCGAAAATAATAAGATTGGTCCAAAATTATGGGCTACACCAATGAAAATTAACCTTAAAGCACCATCACTCACATATACAGTAAAATAGTCTTCATAGTGAAGCCTAAGTTTCTAAGTCACTGATCCATGAAAATTTAATTGGCTTGAAACACTATCAGTGATTAAGATTTGAAACCAAAATAAATAAGAAAATCATACATATTCTTTTTACTACGCGAATTATAATCAGGTTCTTCCAAGGATAAGTTTTAAATGATGATAATATGAATTCTGACGCACAGTTCATTACTTGGCAACGCTCAACCAAGTTTATTTATTTATTATTATTAATAAATTTAGTTCACCAAAATGGGATATAAGTGGAAATCCCAATTCCCAAACTATTTTTTAAAAAAAAAAAAATACTTTGGTTGCAACCACAATTAAAAAACATCGCAATATTCTATAATTTCAAATTGATCTTTTTTAGTTGCACGTATTTGATAACATCTTCCCAATGACGCATTGGGTTGTGGTCCATAAGTTCGCCGGAGATACGCTATTGTGCTCTCAGCGATTTGACCTTTTGGTGAAGTACGAGTATCCATAATAGAAAATAACGAGTCCGATTGGGTAGCAACGTTGGTTACATTGTCAGTGTAGGTATACGGTTGAATACCGTTAATTGTTTGAATAACTGATCCATGATAAAGTTAGAAAATATAAAAAAATATGTATACATGAATTAATTATTTTTCAAACTTACAGTTGATAATATTTGCTTTTACGACCCCCCGTCGTTGTAAAGCCGCCTCATTCCACTCTATTACTAATAGCAAAGGATCGAGGGACACATCCTGAGGTTCCAAATCTTCGCAGCTTTGTTTAGCTGCATCAGCCCACTGTATTATACCTTTTTGCGTCTCTTTTTTGAATTTTTTTAAAGATTCTGACATCTCTGTTTTTTTTTTAAAAAAATCGTTTTTAACCTATAGGAATTTATGAAACGTTTCATTAGACTAATTACGAGAGGAGCGAAAAACCAGCAGTATATGAGAATATAGAAAATAATCACCGGTGAAAAAATTACCAAAAAAAAAAGTGCTATGCAGTAAAAACCATCTCATTTTTCAATTGATAACTGAATGAGGAAAAATATGAATCTAGTCAGAAGTTCTATCGATATAAGTAATATATAGTCATGGGAAATGATTTTTAATCAACTTTACGTAATCAAAAATCAACTTTAGCTATTTCTAACATCTAAAAATTCTTTTATATTCTATCGAATCTAGCTATTTAAGTGCTAGAAATAGCTGGGTACCTTGAATCAGTATATCAAGAAGAGGTTTCTCTATGATTATCCGAAGATATTTATACATTCATGGTTACATAATTGAAGGTGCTTCACATATTATTTTTTTTGTCAAAAGTTTATTTTATTTCATTTATTTTACTTTTTTTTTTTTTTTTAACACCAGATAGCTGTGCGACGTCATCGCGCAAAGCCAAAATCTAAAAAAGAAAAGTTAATTATTAATTTTTGATTGACTAAATAAAATTACATACGTCTAATTGATTTTTACTCCAACCTTCAATCGATTACTTTTCACATCAAATCGACGATAGATCGACCAATGTGTATATTGTGGGAGGCAACTGGGCAGCAATACGGACTACTCAATCATCACCAAAACAAATCATTCCATTCACCATATGATATACCCAATGATGAGAGGCGCAAGGTTAAGGCATATCAGGTATATAGTAGGGGGACAGTGACAGTTTATTACTTAACAAACCAAGATCGGTTTATTTTATTATAGGACAGGTCACCATCGCTTTAAACAAAGTTCAAAACTATCCTTATTTATAACAGATTACATGCGTGAGAAAAAAGAGAAAGATCGAACTTCTTAGATCTAAGCCCATGCGTCATTTTACACTGCTACGGGCTTGGTTCAACAATTCATGTGAAGTCTTGGCGATTTTGGACAGGTGGCTTAGTTCCCATGGCTTGGGCTTCATCCCGTGGTATCATTGTAGACACGTAATCGAAAATTGAAGCAGCCACGATCGACGCCACCACATTCACGTAGTGAATCTCGCGCAGTGCTAACCCGATAAGGGAAAATGATTGAAGGTTGAAAACCGCATGCAAATACACAGCAACATATGTTAAATTTTAAATATAAGTTATTCAATTTTATCCAAGTATTTACAATATGTTATCCATAATTTATTTATTTATATTAATTTAGTATGAAAGTTATTTCACGTTATTTTGTAGATCTCATTAAGGATCATGGGCCATTCGCACGATGCATGATAGGTAACCATAGCCGCAAGAAAAATGTGAAACGTATTTAAACCTGAATGATTGAAAGCTTTGAACCACCAGGGACAATGAAAAATATCGATTTACTTTTTTATATATTTTTGGAATGCTGAAACAAAAGAATTTTTAATTATAGAAATAAATCGTTATCAGTTATTATTATTAAAATAAAAAAAATATCATATCAGATATAGTATATAAAATTTTTCGTCACATATGTCAACATAATTAAATAACCACACTTACAAGATCTTGATGCAATATTATTTTTATATAGGAATTCGAGGCCGTCTGAAATTTCACGGGCCATTCACAATTTATTAGTCCATTCAAGTTTTGAAAAATTATCTTTAAATATTTCCATATTATAGAATCCCCGAACACTCCCCGAACTATTATGAATATATTTTTATTAAAATTTATTTCATATATAAATTTAAAATTACTACATATTACCTGTGGTAATCATCACCAGTGTGATCTACAATGCATAAAACAAAATAAACAAAACAAACAGTTTGTATTAAATAAAAATAAATCTTTTTAATATTAGGGTAAGGGTAAAGGTTAGAGATTAGGATAGTGCTTTGTATATAGTAAAATTTAGCAAGAAATTTTGTTTTTGCATAAAAAAAAGTAGTTTCATAGACAAAATTTTAGGTTAGAAGTAATTTTAGCAATTTTTTAAAAATTTCTTTATTTTTGTTACACAAAAATTGATCTACATGTTACACCTAATCCTGAATTTTAATTGGCAAATTAAATAGCAAACTCCATATAAATTATAAATATATACAAAATATTCAACTATTATTACTAACCTCGAATTACTCAATAAATTCAATAATATTTGAATGCTAAGGGTGAAACCCGCGACTAGGGCTCATCATTTTCTGCGGCAACTAACCCAAAATCCACCTGATTAATTATGCGAAATTATGCAATAAATTTTTTAAAAATATGCAGCAAATTATGCAAATTTGGTAAAAATATGCATTTTTATACAATAAATTCTGGCTAAAATCCATAATGAATTTTTTTTATATTACACGTAAACTAGTCAGTTTTTCTATTGTTTTGATTGGTTTTTTATGTTACACCTGATCTAGCCAATCAGAATTCAGAATTTGTTAACACACGGACAACAAGCTCTTTCCTATAGTTTATGCGCAAATTATGCACTATTAAATATGCAACATTCTGCGGGTCGTTAGCGTAGCTATTACGCTCCCAGGATGCAAATCAAAGGTTGCCGGTTCAAGTTCCCCCAGAGGCGATAAGAAAAAATACCAGCTGGATAAAAAAATTTGTGGACCTGCGGTTTGTCAGCTGGCCAGAAAATCAGAGGGCTTAATTAGGAGATCGTCTAAAGCAGAGACAAATCATGTGATCAACTACCAATCAAATGATAGAATTTTGATGATCTTTGGCGAAGCAAAAATGAAAAAGAAGCAAAACCCTTGAAAAATACAAAAAACGGCAGTCTAAACCTACCTTGATGTGTTAATCAAAAATGTCGGGAAGGCAATTTTGCTTATATATATTTACCTAAAATCTGATCTAACCCTAATATAGGACAACCCTAACCCTAAAGTTAATTGAAAAAATTATTAAATATGAGTTGTCTCCGCTTTAGACATCCCCTTAATTAGGAAATTCCCGTAGTTGGGTTGCAGGCATGGCAGCTAGTGTAGAACCTGCAGGCGGACTACTTAAATTAGGTACCAAAAGTGCACGTGTGACTAGATGCGTCCTCGTCTATGGCCTGGGCCTTCCTCGGCATTTATAAGTTGCCTATCTGGGCAGTTGCCGTTGTCAAATCTGTAGCGGTGAAGTGAATGCGAGTTAGAACCAGATTTAGAATAACCGAAGTCACAAGACGTAATGTGAGGCCGAAGTCTGAGAAGATACTACATGAACTTGTGGCGCAATCATACTGGGTTGGTGTCCGTTTGTACCAGCATCGATCTGGTGACAATCGTCCGAAGGCGGTGTTTGGGAGGGTAAAACTCGGTGCCCACCGGGCATTTGGGCAGTCTGTAATAGGGCCAGCCGGATGTAAGCTTACTTAAATAGTTTAATATGTAATTTGTTAAAATAATAAATTAAATAAAGTATTAACACACCCATAAACAACCGGTGCAAGTTTAAAAAAAAAAATAATAATCAACCTTAGTCCAAATATACAAAATATACAATTGCATCTGCAAATGCAATAAATGTTAGATTTATGCGCAGATTTTGCAATTGCAAATTTGCACTAGCCCTACCCGTGACAGAGATTGATAGAATATATTGTTGATGCAGATCTTAGGGTTAGTAAAAGGTTAGCTACTATTTTAGATAGCGATCTGCATTAATAACGTAACCACTTTCGCATATTATACTATTATCCCGATTACCATTTTAGATATTTGACCTTGACCCATGATACATAATTTGAGCTTTTCCCATACTATTATATTTTTCTGATTGATTACTAAGAATTATAAGAAGTTGTTTACAAAAAATTCTTTTCTATTTTCCTTATATTTATTTTTTTTTTCTTCATTCTTTTCTTTATCCTAAGCCAACCAGATTGGCAAATATCACACGCAAATAAAAAGCTTTAGGAGACAAAGCACTTTTAGGCTTCTGCTGCTTTCTTTTCTTTGGCATCATTTTCTTCTTTTTCTTCGTTATTTTCTTTTTTTTTGTCTTTTTTTTCATCTTTTTTTTTTGTAATTTGTCTTGCTTTTTTCTCTTCGTTCTTTGTTTGCTTCCGTTTTCTTCTATTCATTTCTTTTTACCTTTAACTTCACAGTCATCATTCATCGCCATGTTAGTCAAAGAGTTACAGAGTTATAATTACAGAAGTGGTAAAGATAATGCGTGCTTTGTTATTCATGATGACTTAGAAATTGAAAATGCGAACGAAGCTACCGACGACGAATTTCGAATAATTGTAAAGAAATTTATTTGAAGTATAAAGTGAGAGTAATTATTTATATGGTAAGAAATTTTTTGACTAGGTATTGTTGAGTTATTGTATATCCGAAGGTACGCTGCTATACGAGTGTAAAAGGTCTGATAAATTAGGCTGCAGACTGATTTATCAGTTCTTACTCATGGTAAATAGGATATACACTAATTAATTAATCCTGGGATCTTTGGTTGTTAATAACAATTGAGCATATGCAAGGTAACTATTTTTGTTAGTATTTTGATCTGTATCCGATCAATTCAGATGGATCTGGTAATTTGGATTAAATACGGATATCCATATCTGATAATTTTTAAGAATAGATCCGTAATGCATTACGGATTACGGATAAGGATTATCAAGATTATAATCCTAAATATCTTTTGTATGATTGGTTGATTTGAATCAACAACTGATAGACTTCGGTAGTAAGCTTAATATATGAGAGTTGCCAAAGGAAAAGAACCTCGGCTTTTTCTCTTGGCAGCACTCATATATGGATTGACTAAAACACAGAAACAAAATGAATATTTGTATTTCGATATGCTATTAATGGATGTCTTCATAAGTTTTAAGAATGAAATATCGAAATCTTAACAAATTAAATTAAAACTATTTGACGATATTTCAGAAAATTTGAACAAGATGATGGCATTAATAAAAGTCTGCAATTTTACTTTTCGATCTAGGATTGTTTAAAAAGACAAATAAAATGATTAGGAAGGTGGTATTTATGGCGTCTTTTCCCATGTCGCAACAGAGATTTTATTAAAACAAAGGTTTACATCTGCCAATATTTATGCCTTCAAAGTCATTATGTCATCAGTCGAATGTTAAATCCAAAATTATAAGCGATATCAAATGAACACCTGTAAGCAATAGGTTTTTATACATTTAATCATTTTAACCTTACGGGTTTTAATACAATCAGAAATAAATAAAGTTTATCAAATGAATAAAGACATTGCAGGTTCTTGCACAGCATTACTTACGCATAAAATAATCCTTATAGCTATGGGTAAGCTAGTAAAACATATAGAATCCGAATTTAATAATTGAAACCGGATTTACACAAATCTGAATTGTCATCCGGATACACCAAAGACGATCTGAATTTAATCTGAATGGCCCTTAGAAATTAGGATCGGAACACTAATTTTTGTAATATGTATATATACAATAGTGGGAATAATTCTGGTTTAGGAAATAAGAGCTGCGATATTTGTTGTTTTCCGCTTATTTTCAAAATAAAAATTTTGTTTCAAAAAAAGTGAAATAGGTTATTTTTGGAAATTACAGTATTGTTATTTCCAAATTTATACTAAAAATACGCAAATTAAACTTTACATGTATAATTTTAATATAGAAATAAGCAATTTAAAATTTTAATATTTTTAATAATTTTTTAAAAAAATACACAAATATAAACCTTACTTCATTTAATTTGTCTATGATGGCGACGCATTCTCTGACCTGACCTATCTATGTATATTTTGGGGTCCTACAAATATACTAACCTCAAAGTTTTCATAGGTCATATTGTTATAGAACGATAGTTTATTATATTATTATATTATTTTATTATTTTATTTTTATTATTATATTTTATTATATTGTATTATATTATTATCCTAAGAAGTTAGATACTTAGAATAGTTAATACCGCTTATAACGCTTATAACGCTTATAACGATTATAACGCTTATAATGCTTATAGCGCTTATACCGCTTATAATGCTTATGACGTTTATACCGCTTGTGACGCTTATGATGCTTATAGCGCTTATACCGCTTATAACGCTTATACCGTTTATAACGCTTATGTTGCTCTTGTAGATTATAGTATTTATCATTGTAAATCAATGCTTATAACACTTATTCTAAAATGTATTTAAAGACTCAGAATTTCCCTTAGTCAAACTAGACAAAGACACCCCACTTCTCTTTATATTTATTATATATCTTGTACTGGGATTTCTTAGGAACAGAAACCTAAGGATAGCCCGATCTCAGATTATTAATAAAGAAACTATTTATCTTAACAACACCAAGTTTATTATCAAGTAATAGTAAAATCGATAATTCCTCATTGAATACTATACCAAACTGCCCTTAGAGAAGAGTATAATTTCTTACAGACTAAAAAATTATACCTACCTCTTGGACACCGCTATAAACCAATAAAGGATCCCTGTAGCCGTGTCGTTGTTATAGTAAGGAGTAAAAGAAGGCCTTCCTACTGTAACATTTGGTGCCTTCTGGCGGAAAGCATTAAAAATTGTTAGAAATATTAAAAATAATTGGAAACATTTAAAACATTTGGATATTATTGAAGATATTTGGAAACCTCTACAATGTTTGTCCTGGAAGTCTCTTTGCCCACGGACTCTATAAAACCTATTTGCTGCTGCCGTTCGTCCTGGAAGACTCTTTGCCCAAGGACACTATTTATTTTAATTGCTGTTTATTTCTCATAACTTTTGCTGCTGCTGTTCATCCTGGAAGACTCTTTGCCCAAGGATTCTATCTATTTAACTAAACTTACTAACAAGATATTACTAACAATTAATTATTTTGAGATTTAGTCAGTAGTCATAAGGCATATGACTACTGATATTAACGAATTATATAATCAACATATTGGAAACCACCTAGTAGAACATCATCAAAACTCTGCTCTTCCGTTCCATACTTTCCAACTACGTGCTCCTGATCTTTGGTCATGTTTTTGCCCAAACACCTTTTGGAAGATTTTGGCACTGGTATTCTGGTACCTACTCTGCTGATTCCTATACCTCTCAAACTACTGGAAACTTTATTCGCCTAACTGCTACTAGAGACCCTGCTACTATCTGTGCTTGTATTCGAGATATTATTTTTAGCTGCCGATATCAAATAAAACTTGACAACCGAAGAGAAATTGCTCTTGCTATTCTCCAACATTTTACCCATCGCACTACTTTACCTCCTCTTGATTTTGCAGACTATACTACCTTTGATCCATATTTAGACACTGATACTGAAGCCTATAACCTTCAATATCCAGACTTAGGATATTCTATTGTTGAAAGATCTAACAATACTTTTAATACTGTACCTCTTCTTACCCTTCCTGAAACATGTCCAACTACTCCTCTTGGTTTTAACCTACCCCCTTTTAGTGAAGACAATAGTGTTACTAGTTCTCATACCCCTTCATTCCAATATACTAGCCTACCTGCAAGTTCTACAACTGTAATATCTAATCAAGCTGAAATAGACCTTGAAAACTTCTTTGAAACCACCTCTACTTTTAATCTAGATAGACTTTTACCAGACACTACTGAAGAAACTAGTAAAGAAGATCAAGAAACTTCATTAACCTCACCTGTAGAAAACCCACCTCCTATTATGGCTGAACAAGCTATCGCTGACGCTTCTAATGCTATTAATACCTTAGCTGCTGCATTTGTATATGGAGGAGTTGAAAAGAACGTCCTCCCTGTAAATTTCTTTAATGGCGATGGAACCCAAGACCCACTCGAATGGTACTCCGAGTTTAAGCGTGCTGCTGTTGCCAATCGATGGAATGCTGCCCGAAAATTAGAACTTGTCCCTGTATATTTGAAAGGAATTGCTTTAGACTGGTTCTCTTTCCTTGCAACTAAACCTACTGCTTTTAGCGATAAGGACAATGCAGATACTAGTTTTAAACATCTGTTTCTAGACCGATTCGTAACCCCAAAACAAAAAGTTCTGTGGCAGAAGCAACTTTTTGATATCAAACAAAGTGCCAACTCAGTTGATGACTATATTAACCGGTTTAGAAAACTAAAGCGACGTGTTGACCCTGACAAAGCCTTCCCTGATGACTTTGTAATCCAACTCTTTATTCAAGACCTTCATCCTAAGTTTGCTATAAATGTACAAGCCTCCGAACCTGCTGATCTTGATGCTACAATGAAAACTGCTCGTAAATGGGAAACTGGAAAACTTATGGCTTCCCCTAATACAGATACAGACCAAGCTATTAAACAACTAACTGAACAAATCACCCAACTTAGTATTATTAACCTTGCCCAGAAGCAACCACCTGCTAGCCTCTCTGTGAACTATGCTGATTCTTCTAAACAAGCCAATCCAATTAAACAACCTCCTACCTGCCATTATTGTGGTCGAACCGGACACTTTATTGCACATTGTCGTCTCAAAAAGAAGAATTAAAGTAGTGAACGAGGAAGAAACAGACAGTCCAACAATAACAACTACCGATGTGATCCTTATAGAAACAGATCTAGAAGTCGAGATAATAGAGACCGAGATTATTATAATAGAGACCGAAGCCGCTCTTGAAATAGAGATAATCGTAATGATCGAGATGACTACCACTCTAGAAGTCGAGACCAATCTTCTTCTTGGAGACCTAGCATCCGAACTCCCTCGCCCTACTATAGAAATGTTAATTATCTTGATGGAACTCCTTCTACTACTACCACTACCAACCAACCTCTTAGTCCACAAAAATGGTAAACATTTCTAGACAACCTTCCGTTCATACTGCTCTATCTTCTTACTTGTACAAAGAAGCTAAAACTGCTAACTTGATCCAGACATCTGCTTATACTACACCTGTCAAATGTAATGTTAAAATCAATTAAAAACTACAAGAAGCTATTATTGACAGTAGAGCCTCTATTAGCATGATCGCACACCAATTAGTCCAAGATCTAGGATTGAAAATAGCACAAGCCTCTCTTAGCCTTATCATACCTGCTACTAGAACCCCTTCTTGTCCTTTGAGAATTATTCGAGACTTACCTATAGAAATAGATGGTGCTATTGTTTCTATTATAGTTGAAGTAGTCCCTGCCACCTCTTACTCATTATTGCTTGGAAATGACTGGTCAAAGAAAGTTGAAACCAGTTACAATTGGAAAAATGGATGCTACTCTTTTAAATGGAAAAACAAGAAAAATACCATCCCTACCTCCTATGAAAGCAACCAACCATTACCTTCACAACCTACTGTTACCGACCCTGCTGAATTAGACACCTATGAACAGGAATACTTAGTCCCTCAAGAAGCTTATGCTTTTATCACCACCCATGAACCAGACATTACCTCTACCTCTGATGATGATACCAACCCATGGATTATCCACCAGCCTAGACATAGAAAGCATGCCCCTCCTAACTCTCGTGTATGTGGCAATTGTGGCTCACCTGAACATCTCTTTGCCAACTGCCCTACCAACCGTTGTAATCGCTGTCGACAGGATGGACATATTGCTGTCCACTGCCCACAACAAGTACCAAAGCGGACCTCTTGCCGTACCTGCAATGGTAATGACCATTTGTACCGAAACTGCCCTGAAAATATTTGTCATACCTGTAGAGCAACTGGACATATTGCCGTTGACTGTTCTTTTGGAGCCCTTAAGGAACAGAACCGAATTTGCCAATGTGGATGTAATCCGGATGATATTGAAGCCCGTCGAATGTATAACTTTAGTACAAGGCGTACTCACCACTGCTATCACTGCAAGAAACCAAATAGACCAGAAGACCTACAAGTTCTTAACAATCAGTTTGTTTGCCGAGGATGTGTCTCTGACTATTATTATGAACTCCCTCTTGATGACCCTCAACGTATATATTATTATAGTCACGGAGAAGGACGTGGAACCCTTGTCCAATGTAAAATCTGTGGAGAAACTAGACCTACCTCTAAGATGAATAATCTAGAAAGCCTAGAACAAGCCCTTTGGTTTTGTGACCTTGAACACCTCTATGCTTATAAAGCAGGACAGGATGTTCTCTACAATGCAAATTATAATTTGTGGACCAGAATCAGACATTATACCGAGTCCAACAGGAGTGCTGGATCTCAGTATGAAATGAACCAGACCCGTATCTTCCGACTTGCAAAGATTTTCTTACAAGAATTGGACCAAAGCCTGACTGAAGCCTTAGAACCTTTAATGACTGATCGTATTAACCAACCTTGGAGTCAGGAAGAAATGCAATTAGTACTTCGTGCTGAACATGGTATATTAGAAGGGAATGAAGAATTTCAATTACAACAGACCCTTGAAATTTCCTTCGACACTAGCCATCCTGAATTCTGTAAAGAAACTGCTCTCGCTAATCTTAGAAGAAACTTCTCAGACACCCCTATTGACCTCTGCAAGGAATGTCTTCATGTTAAGCACCAGGAAGAACTTGATGAACATGATGGATACTGTACAGAATGTGTACCTCCACCACCACCAATATTCGAACCAGACACTATACCACTAGAACCTACTCAGAATGACCAAACTATTGTCACTATCGAAGTTTTTGAAAAATTACAACAACAAGTTGTCCAATAGAACACCATTGAACAACTTCAACAACAAGTCCAAAAACTTGGAAACTTTAATCAAAAATTGCTTCGCCTTATTCACCAAGACACCCAGTACCTACAACAAAGAACTGAAACCCTTGCTACCTTGTTCACAAATACAAATTTTTAGATAATCCTAGGCATGATGGCAAACTACCTGTTGACTCAGACAACTGTATTAACAGACCTCTTAAACCCCCTGAACACCCTTTAAATTTAGTACCTACCCCTGTATATAGTATAGACACCCTTATCCCTTATGAGGAATATACGTTGACTCCAACTACTTCATTAAACACAGGTCCTCTTGCTGCAGATCAAGGATTTAAATTTAGACACTTACTTGAGAAATTTGCAGACATTTTTGCAACAGACATTAATGAATTAGGAAGAACTGACTTAGTTTCTCATCATATTTTTACAGAAGATGTACCACCCATTCGCTCTAGACCCTATTCTATACCTCTAAGTGAACAGACATTTATTAAAGAGGAAATCCAACGAATGATGAAACATAAACTTATCCGACCTTCAAATAGTCCCTGGACTTCTCCTGTTGTTCTAGTCAAGAAGAAAAATGGCAAATTACGCTTCTGTATAGACTACAGAAAACTTAACAATGTTACTAAAAAGGATGCATACCCTCTACCTCGTATTGATGAAATGTTAAATACTCTTGCTGGATCGCATTGGTTTTCCACTTTGGATCTTGCAAGTAGATATTGGCAAGTAGCTATGCACTCTCATGATAAAGAAAAGACTGCTTTTGTAACTCGCTATGGGACTTACGAGTTCAATGTGATGCCTTTTGGACTTTGTAATGCCCCTGCTACGTTCCAAAGACTAATGGACTGAGTTTATGAAGGAATTGCTTGGAAATTTGTAGTAGTATACTTGGATGATACTATAGTATACTCTCGAACATTCGATGACCACCTGAAGCACTTGAATGAAGTGTTTTGCAGAATTAAACAAGCTGGTTTGCGACTTATATCGAAAAATATAACTTTTGGATACAAAGAATACCCTTCTTAGTCTATATAATTGCACCTAGTGGAATAGCCCCTGACCCTACCAAAATTGAAGCCGTACAAGTACAAAAGATCCAACTACCACAGAATATAACCCAACTTCGCTCATTCTTGGAATTAGCTGGATACTATAGACAATTTATCCAAAACTTCTCTACTATTGCTAAACCCTTAAATCGATTGTTACAAAAAGACGAACCATA
>QKWP01001037.1:152756-178915 GCA_003550325.1 Gigaspora rosea
AAAAAAAAAAAAAGAAAAAAAAAACTTACATAAAAAAAACGGGCACAACTTCAAGACTTCGGTCTAGAAAAAAAAAATAAACAATAATTATCAACCGATAATCATTGTTTATAATGATCGCCAATCTCAAAAATGATTGGTCGATCATATAAGGGTCACCATGGCGACATAAATATTATATATTAAAATTTCATGTACTAAATGCTTAACTTGGATATTCATTAGGGAAGTGTCAGATATCAGCTGATATCGTAGAGTAGGGGGGAGGTAGACAACATCTCAGGTCTAAATATACACATATAACCAATCAGAATAACTAAATGTCTCAGGAGGGGGAGAGGAGGTGGGCTCTATAGTAAACTGATCCCAGCTAATATCTGACACGTCCCTTATTGTTATGCATATTTTTAGCATTTAGCCAGAAATGGGAAAATAACCAGCAATAATTCGCCTTTGTACATACATAAATACAGTAAAGACATAATATACAACAGGTCGTTATTGTAATGATTTACCTTTTATACATATAATTGGTCAAAAATCTTGAATTTTTTATGTCTGTACATCTTTCTAAATGTGTCTAATTTTTGGCCAATTTGGCCAATTGGCTGCAACCAAATCGGCCATTAGGTCAATATTTTTATTTGGCTGCTGCCAATCAACTTTGGCCACAAAATCTTGCCCATTTTTTGGCCAAGCAGGCAATTATCGGCCAATGGCCAATTAAATTATTTGGCCAATATAAATTGCCAACACTGGGTTAGTTGGTTATTTGGTTATTTGCTAAGTTGTTATGTTGCAACAAAAAAAATAACCAAAAATCAAAATTTTGTTAGCTTAATAAAATTTACTATTGCACAATAAACAAAAAAATTTACAAGTTGTATTAAATTCAATCTTATAAGAATTATTATATGATTCTAGAAAATTGGTTATTACTTAAAGAATCTATTTAGATATCTCATATGAAAAATTACTTTCTAATTTAAATAAATCAGATAATTTGCAATAAAGTTACCTGCCTATTGAGCAGATATACAGTTGCTTCTTTTTAATCTGGCCCTCTATATACTAGACTCTTAATAATCTAAACTAAAACTTTCAAACCAAATATTTTATATATATTTCCTCTGGATATATAGGGTATTATATATTAAAACAGTCTTTTTTTTATATATAATTATTTTAAGATAAGTGAGTTTAATCATTTGTTTTGATTTTTGAATTGATCTGGGATTAATTAAATTTTACAATTTTGATTGATTAAATATAACAGGTGACTATCGGGTAATCTTATAATGTATTGGCCTTATGCAGTCTCATATAATTTTTCTTTTACAATTATCTTAATTTTTTATTATACAAATCGATTTTCATTATAATTTTTTTTTTTAATCTTTGACAGTCTTGTCGGTGCTACATTTAAGTCTACATACTAATTTAAGACTTGTATATAATAAACCCTCCAATTGCAAACCCGGCATCATTCAGCTATCTGAAAACGCCCAGATGCGACCTGTCGCACTAGTTTTCAACGAAAACTAGGGATTGTGGTCAGCTCTGTCAAAAATTGATCCAAAAAGGTTTAATGCCTTTGAATATAAAATTTTTTATCGTTTCTTCTAACAAACTCCTTTTTTCATCTTCAATTTCTTCTTTCCGATTTGGCACCCCTTCGTCTATATTCATAACTGATACATTGTTGGACGGGCCTGGAATGCCGAAAGCTGCCATCTTAGATGAATGAACGGCTCTTTTACTTTTATTCCCAATGTGTGGATCTCATTTCCTTCTTTTTTGTTTTCTTGTAATACCCAATTGAGACTTCCAATTTGCTACTACAACACAGCGGGGTTGCTAAACAAGATCATTAAAACCATTCTCTACTAAAGCAGGACCCCGAAATATACATAGATAGATCAGGTATGAGTTTGCTTATTTTTGAAGGGTTTTATGCTAATCTTTTCTATTTATAGTAATTTTTTTGCTTATTTTTGAAGTTTTCCGCAGATCTTTCCTTTTTTAGTAATCCTATAATTAACCTGACCTATCGATCTATATTTCGGGGTCCTACTAAAGCTTTGTAACATTCTACAAAATCCAGCGTTGCCTTTTTTGTGTTCAAAAGAATTCTAAGTCTTGCTAACACCTTTTGTGGAAAAAGACCCTGGATTATGCTTTTCTAAGCTCTTGAACCTTGGCTCTACTCGTTCCAAATAAGGCCCTCCTTAACTTGTTTCTGTCAATTTCTGAGAATATTTTTTGTAGGTTATTCTCTTGTGCGATTGAGAAGACTGCTCCCTCAATATTAAGCCAATACAATATGTAACTTTCGCATTTAGTCATGTGGTCGAGTGTTTCTTTTTCTTCTTGCTTGCAATGAATGCAGTTGTTTTCGGAATAAATATCTGATCTTCTTCACTTGAAAACTGATAATGTAGGTACTTCTTTAGTTAAGCACTTCAATCTAAAAGCTACTCTTCTGCTTGTTTTTATTGATTTATATCTGATCCTCATTTTTCCTTTTAAATCTTTCCAGAACAATGGCCAGGAGTGCTTAATGACCTTTTCGTCTGGTTCAACATATTTTATGGCTTTTGAGAATCAAAAATCCAAGCCAGTTTTAAACTCAAGATTCGTTTAATAAAAAGATGAAGTGGCATCTTAATGTACCTTTCTTTCCATATAGGAATAACATCAAGCCTTATATTGTTCTCTAGCTTCAAATTCTCTAACTTGGCGAACTCTGTCACTTTTTTTTGCCAACTTGTTTGCTTCTTCATTCTATTTTTCTCCGCTATGACCTTTGATTTTATTAAATTTAAGTACAATTTCCTTTGACTTCGAAAGGTCGTTAATTTTCGTAATTAGACTATAACTTTTATATTTACTCCATCAATGAAATGCCTCTAACTGTACTTTTGAGCCCAGGCTTGCAATTGCCGCCGCACTATCTGTATTAATAACTATATCTACTTTTTTTGGTGCTACTAATAAAACCATTCAAATTGCTACCATCTCTGCCTTCATTAATGAAGGCCAAGACTCAAATCCTATATTCTCTTCTACTATTTTTGAATTTTTAAGAGAATCCAACCATATCCAACTGGTTTCTATAACTTTCTTCCCATCCTTTTCGACTAAAGAACCATCTGTATATACTTGAAAGCTAATATTGCCTGCCACTAACAAACAGTAATATTAACTAACAAGCATATTTGTTAAACTCAAACCTAGCTCTTGCATATGAATTAATTCCACCACGTGATCTTGGATAATGATCCCATCTACAGTACTAAAAGGGGCATCCAGTACAAAACCCTCTTCAGTTCTTTATTGTTTATTCTCAATTGCCTCAAAAGAGTTCTGTATTTTGATAGATTTTGTACAACTGAATTAGGTATGACAACGATTGCTTTATTTGCATGTATTGATATATTGTTAACAGTCTCACTACACTCCGCTCCTTCCTTTGTTCCTTTGCTCATGCTAACTTGGGCATGTATATCTTTAGTTTGAACCAAAAGGAACTTTCCTCTCTTTTCCAAGATCTTGCCAACATTAATTTCACCTCTTTAGACTAAGTGGAAACAAATTACTTCCTTCTTCCTCTTATCCTTTGAAATCCTATTTAACTTCTATTCCAAGGTTAAAGGGTTGCTAGGCACCCCTAATTGACAACCCTTTATATGTCTCGACATGTTGTCTGTTAAAAGTAACTTCTTTACCTTTATGAACCAATTTGCCTTTCTGCCCCTATTTGGTAATCTCTTGACTATCTTAAGCTTTTGCTACAAAAATAAATTTTCTCAAGCAGCTGCTCTATGAAGAACAGATTCATTCTGCTTAATGATTTGTATGCTTTGAGAAAGAGCTCTACACCCACTAACTCTCTTAGCTTTGTTCCTTTATTTTCAATGCACTAGAAAGTCTTTTCGTTTGAAAGGTAATGACGTTAGGCTGTGCTTTGAGCAAAGATATACAAGTTAAATTGTCCTTCCAGATTTTTTTAAGCCAAGTTTTATCCTTTCTGGCCACGTTTCCTCTGTTATATATGCGTTTTGAAAACCTTGTTTGGCTCTTATAATCGTTAGCTCTATCAGGCTGCCTTTGGAATTCAATCTTTTTTTGGAGTCCTGTTACTTGTTTTGTTACAATTTCTTGAACCAAAGGCTTGCATCCTAAAAAACCTTTGTGTAGAACAATGTAATTGTCTGCTTTTTGCGTAATATCCAGTTTATGTTTAACCATTTGGATATAAGGCTAGTATATGCTGTTAAAAGCCTGAGTTGAGAGTTTTGAGAACTATAGAATATAACTAAGTTTTGGGAGTAAACACCTATTGTTGACGTAAACCAGTTGGCTTAAAGAAAGATTTTTCTAATTTAATGCAATCGTGAATTGTCTCACTATATTACGTGCTTTTTTCTTTACTAAAGACTTCTTCATCTTTCTATTTAACCACACTCCCAAAAAATGAGTGGTTGTTTCTATATTTTTAGCTTGAACTACCTTATTTTCAAACTGCACAAACCTTTCTTCTTTGTGTAAACTTGAGTTTAAAATTAAAAGCTTGGATTTCTTTCTGTTTATTTGAATATTATTTATTCTAAAAAAATCGTTTGCTATTTCCGTTATCTTTCCGAGCTGAGATTTGCTTTCTGCAATCCACGTCGTATCATCTGAATACGCTAATACTGCAAATCTCATCTCAGATTTTTGTATGATTGCCTAACCCTATCTGTTATTTCTTTTGTCTGGACCTTATAACCTACATCTTTATCATTTTCTATGTGATACAACAAGGGATCGTAAAAAATATGCCATAGGAGAGGTAACAAAACTTCTTCTTGATCGATCCCATCTGCCATTTATATAGATCGGTTGGTTCTAACGCCGTAATTACCTTTGCTTTCCTTCTTTCAAAAAGGTTTATAATAATTTTAATTATTTTGCTCAGTAATTTTAATCTATTTAAAGCCAACTCTAAAGATAAAAGAGATACTAAATTAAAAGCTTTACGCATGTCTTGAAATAAGATCCATATCTCTTTTCCCTTTTCTTTTGTATCTTCTATCAACATATTCATAATATGTATTGGATTTTCAGTTGAACACCTGGATAATCCTACAAAATTTGGGCCTTCAAGAATTTTGTTCTCAACAAAAACTCTAGTTAATCTCTTGTTCAAAACTCTTGTAACACATTTTCGGAATAATTCTAGCAATACTATTGGTTTTGCATTGCTTAACGAGTACTTATATTCTTCACTTTTAGGAATTAAATACAACTGCAATAATTTCCATTTATCTGGAATATCACCCTCTATTAAACATTTGTTAGCCAATTGCCTGAAAAATTCTTGGGAGATTTTCATTTATAATTGAAACATATCAATCATGTCAAAATATATAAATTTAATAAAAACTCAATTTTCAAAAAATTGCAAAAAAGAGCTGTTTTAATATATAATACCCTTAGATATATTAAGTGGTTCGTTCAGTCCGGTTCTGGTTTAGTCCCAAGAAGTTCAAAGAAAAAACGAACTGAACTGAAGTTCATAAACTTTAGTCAAACTTTAAAAGTTAAACTTGAGTTTGAACTTGAGTTCATAAACTCAAAGCATAAATTTCGAGTCAGCTTTAAGTTCAAGCTCAAGTTTATGAACCAAGTTTATTTAATTTTAAATATAACAAAACCATACTTAAAATAATTTTTTTTACACTTTCTTAATTATATCGCAAATTTATAGTATATTATTTTCAATTTATATTTTATTTTGATTATGTTTTAATATCAATAACATATATCGATATTGATATTAACCTATCATGTGGCTTTTTTATATAAGTATTTATTGAGATAAAGCCATTTAAAATCTTGAGGGTAGCTACCCTCGGCACAACTACCACGGCAGTACGGCACTTTTGCCGTATATAAGTAGAATTACCATGTGCCGTATAAGTGGCATATGCCATATAGGTGCATATGCCGTATAAGTGTCGTATGTAGTAGTGTGAATGCCGTATGCAGTATATCGTGCAAGAAATGCCACATGAGAAATGTTAGAAACTTGGTTCAGTCTAGTTCTGATTAGTTTTTAAAAAGTTTGACCTGATCTAGTTAGAAGCAACTTCGTAACCCAAGTTAGATAATATAAAATTACGCAACTTCCAAACCAAATTTTATAAAACATCAACATCCAATTATTATTGTATACGATTTTCTACTGATTACTTAATTTTACATTTAAACATTTTAATAATTCACAAACGAAACCCTTATACAAGTGCCACAAAGGGAAAAGGGCACCTTAGCAATTTAAGTATATTACTGATTACATTTTATATTAACGTTATTGAAAGCCTGATTTGCATCGTTGCTGAACTCGATAATTAATCAGTAATATACTTAAGTTGCCGAGGCGCCCTTTCCCTTGATGGCATTCAAAATAAATTAAACATATTTGGGGCATTAAGTTTAGACTATATGCATGTCTCGAATTGGCCCATATGATTTGACTACTAATCTTTAAATGCTAATTGTCACTTCGGGATTATGATTTTTGAGATTTTGAATGTCGAGATTTTGACCCAAAATCCTTAGAAATATTAATTTAATAAAAAATTCCAAATCCATTTAAATCTCATTTTCGCTACAACATATATACAGTACTAATTTACCTAGAAACATTTTAAATAAACCCATATCTTAAGCATTAACCTAGATAGATCATTACTAGCAGGCTTATTCCGTTTTAAACCCATTAGTTCCAGGAAAAAGAAGAAGCCATTAGAAAACGCTTTACTTTAACATAAATTAAAATCAAAAACTTTACAAATAGGTTATATGAAAAATAGCAACAGAGTTAAAAAGGTTTCTAAATACCGCTCTTTTTATACAGTAAATGAGGCGATATGCCCTATTGCCACATACGGCATAACGGCAACATGATCTAGAGGTAGTACAACCTCACGTCATAGCTGTTATGCTGTGGGTAGTGACTACTCTAATAAATGTTTGCAGCATTAGCATTCATTAACCAAGGGGGTCCGTTAATATGCATAGAAAAAATTGAGATTATCTTATCTGATTTTCATGTAATCTATTGTGCTACATACGTACTGTACAGGTTATTTTAAGTAGGTTAAGTAGATTGAACTGCTAGTTCATAAACCAGGTTTCTAAACTAGTTATATAACCTAAGTTTATAAACTATGTTTATAAACCAAGCTATGAACTAAGGTTATGAAACTGGTTTAGAGACTACTAGTTAATTTTTCTCTGAACGAACTACCAAAAAGACTAGTCTAAACCGGGTTTGAACCCGGTTCACCTGAACTACTTAACATCCCTAAATACCCTATGTTGAATTAACATAATAAATTTGCTATTCCAGATTCAAGCTCAAGTTAATTAGTACATATCCGCTGATCAGTGGAATTGGGCCCTAAATATGTACTCTAAATAAATTTTGTAATCAAATTATTTGATTGGTTAATAATAAAATTAACATCCAAAAATATTATAGTACATACAGTATTTATTACGTCTACATATGCATATTTTTTTTAAGTACTGTATAATAAATATTTTAATGCCACCCTGAGTCTACAAATAGTACAAATAGTACGGCAACTTTTGACCAAAAAAATTTTTCAAAAAATAAGCGTTGTCTTTTTTACTTCACCAAACACGAATACATTTAAAAGAATACTTTTATAACTATCAACAATCGTGTTACTTGTATCTTGTGTCCTTAAAAATGGCGGCGCCAAAGCATACAGGATCGTACGTGCTTTACTTATTGTGCTTTAGCTCCTCAACCTGATGCTTGTTCTTATGAAGTTGTCATGAGACGCTATTTATGTTTCTCTTATTTATATTTCAAAAGGTAGCCAAAATCTCAGATTGTTTACAATTTTCAAAAATTCAGGTAAGCAATATTATTCAAGTATGTTTTTATAGTTCACAAAGTCTAATACGCCCATGTGCATAATATGGTAATTCAATTTAGGACAGTTAAATTTTAGACATATGTAGCAGATAATTAGCATGGTAACTAAATTCTAAACATAGTGATAGATTTGAAATATAGATAGTAGTTGGGTTTGGGTGTAGCATAGCAATTGTAAAATATTTTTGTATTTTATTTTATTTTTTTTATTTAATAAACTGGCATGTTCTTATGTATGTCTAAATAAATAAATAGACCGTAGGTTCTAGCTCATATGAGGACAAAGAATAAATAGATACAACTATGTACTAGCGAAATCTAAATGCTATTATTTATTTGAATAAAAAAATTATAAAAATTATATTTAATTGCTATGGCCTCCGTCAATAATAGTCTTATTCTAATGAAATCTTACTAGAAAAGTACAGTACTATGCCTGCCTACCTAGTTCGAGGTTTAGAACCATGCGAACATTAATAAAAAAAAATTAATCAAGAAATCAACTAACTTCGCCAGCAAAGAAACCAATTCGAAGGTTCCACTAATGTGGAAAAGGTTCAAGAGATTAAAAAAAATGTGGTTTGGGAAGAAAAATTACGGCAACAATCCAAGAAGTTGAAAATTTACCAACCAAATCTCCAATTTACTAGCATCAGATATGTCTTGTACAATATAAGTTGTGATTCTTTATGTCTATCTATCTAGTATATAAGTTGCTAAATTTACATACTATTTGGTTAGTTCTTTTAAAATAAGCTAACAAAGTTTTAAAGCATAATCTAGACGGTTTAAATAAACATATAAAAAATTTTTGTACTTACAGATTACACAGGCTTATTTGGTATATAAGATCTTTCTTTGGCTGCTATTATATATAAGCTATACCTGTGTTATTTTTTGATCAGGAAAAATATTTTTTAATCAAAAGAGCTGGCTTAAAAAACAATATACTTGTTAAGTTTTAAAGTGGATTATTACATAACTTACCAGAAGTTTTATATTTCCGTTTTTCTTTACCTATTATCAATATATAAAATTCATTAATTTGATTGGATAATTTTTGTTACAAATTTGGGGTAGTGTGCAGATTGGCCCATATAATTTAATCTTTTATTTAAATAAATTTATTTTGTATTATGAATAAAATTTATTCAATATATTAATTAAACTAGTATTTTGGCTCAGATCAGAAAATAGTGACCTAACTGGGTAGATGTTCAACTCAGATTATGATCCAAATCAGATAATAGTGACCTGGTGAGTTAAATATTTAACCCAGACCATGACCCAGATCAGATAATAATAATCTAACGGGCTAGATATTTAATCTGACCATGACCTGGGTTAGTTAATAGTAACTCAGCAAGTATTAAATGTAGCAAATTATAATAAAATCCTGATTAAAATGAAATTATAGTATAAAATCTTGAAAACTAAATTTTTTTGAGATGCATTTTTTAGTGTTAGGGGTTTAGGGTTAGGGTTAGTTTTAAAAAAATTATAATAAATAAGTATTAGTAAGTTTTAAAAGGCTAGCAGATTAAGTAGAAAATATAGATTTCATTTTAAATTATGATCTGCAACAATAAATACAAAAATTGAAAAAATGCAAAAATTGAAAAAAAATAGTGTNCGAATGAATGATATTGTATTTTATATTTAAAAAAAGGGAAGTTTTATTTTGACCCAGATCAAAGTGACCTATCTTAGAATTAAGGTGGGCCAGAAACAGATGATTTCATTTTAAATTATGATCTGCAACAATAAATACAAAAATTGAAAAAATGCAAAAATTGAAAAAAAATAGTGTATAACATTTTGTGTTTTAAGTTTTTTTTTTTTACAATACATATTACAGCATTAGGCCATATAAAGTTAATTTTTTGGTTCTCATAATATGAGACAAAAAAAATGACCCGGCCGGCCAAACTTTTATTTAAAAATTTTATATATAAAATTTTATAAAATTTTTAAAAAAATTTTTTTGAAATCCCACCTGACTATTAAAACATATAAATAATTTTTTTCAGAAAATTTCCAAAATATGACCCGGCCGGGTTATGAGAACCAAAAAATTATTTTATATGGTCTTATATAGAAATAGGCTTATTTAAATTTTTTTTTTTTATTATTAATAACTCTTTATATACTGAATTTTTATTTAAGTTTAGTTTAAAAAAAGAAATTTTATATTCTAAACTTTCTTTATACCAAACAAAATCTTTTGGAACTGTTTGAATTAAAAAGAGATGACTATAATATGTTATTAGCAAATCAGTATATACAATTAAAATTATCTAATACTAAATTAAATTTTATTCTAAATAGAATTGCATACTTTGATTTTTAAGTTAAAATAATATGCATACTTTTTTAAATTTTCTTTCTAATAGAATAAATGTTCTACTATGTACTAAACCCAGGGTCTAATATTAAATTTTAAGGGTAGAGGGTACGTAGATCATTTTTATATAGTTTTTATATAGTATTTTGAAATTTTTATATAAAATTAACATATGCTACTGTTATAGAATAGGTTTTAATGTTGGTAGAAATTAGTTTGAAAATTAGAACTTAATAAGGAAATTTTGTAATAACTGTATTTAGTAATAGTGATATGCGAAATTGATGTGCAATGACACTCAATAACGCTTAGCGACGCTTAATGACGCTTAGTGACGCTTAATGACGCTTAGCGACGCTTAATGACGCTTAACGACGCTTAACGACGCTTAGTGACGCTTAATGACGCTTAGTGACGCTTAACGACGCTTAGTGATGCTTAACGACGCTTAGCGACGCTTAGCTCAATAGATATATAAACCCACCTTATTTCCCTTAGTTTTAGACAGATCCAGACATTGTATTTTATCTTTACCTTTATATTATTTATCCTCCTCTCTTATTATTAATAAACTCTTGGGATTTCTAAGGAACAGACACCTTGGAATAGCCCTCTTGTTAAATTAATAAACTGTGTATTATCTCTTGTTGTTTTATACCGAACTGCCTCAGAGAAGTGTGTAGTTTCTTACAGACATAAAAGAAACTATACTTCCCTCTTGCACACCGCTTCACGCCCAAAGTAAGGGATCTCAGGAGCCGTGTGATTGTTACTCTATCGGAATTAAAGAAGGCTTCCGGTACTGTAACACTACTAATAAAACTTTTTTAAATTACAACTAATTTTTATTAAAATTTTACAAAATATAAATAAAACAATTTATCTATTATGGGGTGGCAACATAGAGAAGCTGTCTGGTTGTCACCCCCAAGCAGCAGGTCTAGAGTTCAAATCCCACTGGAGACGAATTGGAAAATAGGCCTGTGTTATGGTAATATTTGTTCATTGATCGATCGGGTATATTACCTGTAACCTTGGTACCACCATCTTGAATAGGTGCTTTGGCATAGTTGTGTAAGTTACACAGACAAATCCAAAGGACCGGAACAATTAAAACCCGATTGGCAAGTCCCGAGTGGAGAGGTAGCTGGACTTTCGACAGTACTAGGGAAAAGGATCTTAGCAGTGACTGCCTGGAAAATCTGGACAAGCAAGAGCTTCTATGGCAAAGGGGGCCCACCAACCTGGCTGCTGGAGTCGTACCAGAGGAAAAGGTCATGTATTATAGAAGCATGAACCAAGGAAAGGGTGACCTTAGGCACCTAAAGCCTGGCAGACCAATCCTTCCGGGCCAACTGGATTGGTAGTCTGGAATGACTGGGAAAAAGGATCCAAAGAGTGACTAGCCGAGTACTAGGGTTTAGTGAACTTCACAAGGGCACATGAAACTAATTGGCCGATAAGAAGCGGAAACATGGAGGCGTGTACGTGTCAAGACCCAACGGAGCTCTGGGCGTACCCATATAGGAGTCTTCGGACGTTAAGAGGATTTGGGACCATCAATACGGGTATATACTGGTATAAGTGCATGCAGTGGTGACCGGGTTGCCCTAGCCTCATGATGCTATCCAACTATATTCGGCACTAGAAGCATTTGCAAAACATGCCCAGATACCTTATTACCATAGCGGGAAGTATAGTTGTTCGCACATTTTCAAATTCAGAATGTTAAATCCTGGGTCCTCAAGTCGCAGGAAACCGGCTGGTTGCGGCAGCATGCAGGCTTGAGATACTTACCCAATGTGGTAGAGGCAGCTGCATGGCTTGAAATACAAACTCCGAGAAGTACGCCAATAAGGAATTTTCTGAGTAAACCAGATTTTGGGTACACCAACTTGGAAGCATAAAGCACCTACCTGGCAATACACACTAAATTGAAAGTGATGAATTAGGAAATGTGGGTAAAGTGGCGGACATATGAATGTTGATTATTGGTTGAAAAAGGACATACAAATCCAGGTCAACTATATAAATGGAAATATAGAAGGCTCTGGTTATACATGCTGGCAAAACCCGGACAAATTCCAAATAATAAAAAAACAATTGCTATTTATAAAAGATTAAATCAAATAAATAATCTTAATATTTTGTAAATATATTATTTATAACTATAAGAATATATATGATTTGTTTAAATAAAGATTATTAATAAAGTTTTTGAGATATTAGTAATACTAGAATTTGGGATTTGGGATTTGGGATGACGGACAAATCCCAAACTATAGTAAGTCGGGATTTTGCCAACATGTATAGCTCTGGTAGGTTTTAGCCGGGGATAAAAGGTTTATAGCCTGAAGTCCTAGTTCCAATACTTGTGTATAATATGTATCGTATTTACGGCACCACCATATGTCAATTTACTGAAGTATTAATAAAGATTGGGCAGAAGCTACACCTTTAATATTAAAAAAAAAACAATTTATCTATTATGGTAAAATTTTGAACTATTATTATATTTTAAAAAAATATACTTGTATATATCATAAAGTTTTTCTGGGTTGGCCAAAAATTTTCTGGGTTGCACAAAATTGCTAATGCTGATTGGTCAATTTACATAAATTTATAAGTTAGTTTTATTACTAAATTAATCTTTAAAATTTCATATCTTACTGAGTTTTTGACCAATTTTAATGATTTTACTATTATTAGAATCAGAAAAGCCTGCTCTACAAACTTGGCTTAAAATATGATTAGTTTATTTATTATAATTTTTTATAAAATTAAATATAAAAAAATTTACTATTAAGTTTATATATAATTTTAAAATAGTACCCTCTACCCTTAATATTGGTGGAGTATAAGAGACCCAAGTTTTTTATTTGGCAGTTTATGGTAATAACAAATCAAGATAATTTATAATTAATTTATATAATATAAAAATAAGTTATAATTATTATAAAATATAATCAAAATAACCCATAGTAATTATCACCACCTCTAAATATATTTAGAGTTAGGGGCATGCTATTTATCACATGATTTTTATTATGGATACATGGTCAAAGGTAGAGATCATGTCTATATATTATATTAGTTAATCAAAATTAGATAAAGTGATTACACTGCCATATATATGAATAAGAGTGGTTACTAAGTAAAATATTACATGATAAATGGCACGCCTCTTAGGGTGCAGTTTATTAAATTTTTTTTATATAATATAGTATATATAGATTAGATATTGGGTTCTAATTTTAATTCTCATGAGGTTTTCAAGGGGCTCTGAGCATTGTTACTTAGAGTACCGATCCTGTTTACTTGATATACAAACATCTTAGTAATGATTATCACCAGTTATAGTTAAATTTATTCTTTATTATAAATAGCATGCCAGATATTTTTAAATATTTTGAACATGCCACTAGTATGGCATAGTGGCATGACTATAGATGGCAATGAAATTCATTTTAATTTTTACAATAATTTTAACAAAAATTTTAATATTTTTAATATTTTTATAAATTAGTTATAGACCAACTATTGTATTTGATTAAGTTTAGTTTTAATTAAAGCTTAATATAATTTAAATTAATTTTTAATAGTAAAAAATTAATTCCACCAATTTTACCAATTTTAATATCAAATAATTTCAATAGTTTCAACAAAAAATTTTTATTAAAAAAAGTAATTTTACAACTATCTATAAGCATGACCAGTGATAGCATGCTACTCACTCTAGTTAAATGTTAAGTAGCATTATGCAGTTGTAGCCAGAATTATAATTATTCTTTATTACTATTGCAAAAATTTAGTGGTAATATTTTTCTTTATTTTATACAATATAGCCAGATCTTTTAAGTACACTATACATTATATAAAAACCTTTTTAATTGATGATCCGGATAAGATCTGCAGAATTACTATATTGGGACAATAGTAAATTTTGGGGATAAGTACAATATAAACTTTTATTATGCTGAAATCTTACAACTACCTCTATGGTAAGTGATTTTTTTATTAAGCTAACAGCTCAAGTCAATTAATTGAAAGTTGTAGAGCTCACTGAGACGCATCTAATGGTAGTTAGATCATTCAAATTGGCCTAGTATACGCTGAGATATCACTAAAAAATGATCAGATAGCTATATAAAACAAGGTGGTTATAAGATTTCAGCATATAATAAAAACATAGTAAATCCAGTGTAAATCCCCCAAATTCAAATATAAAAATTCTGCAGATCTTATCCGGATCAGGGTCGTTTAAAGCGGGGTGCAGTCACGTGATATGGTACCAATCAACTTGTTTGTTTTGATCAAACCGGATCAGCCCGACGAAGAAACAAAGAAGAAAAAAAGTAAAAAAATGCAAAAATACAAGAAACGAGTGTCAAAACCTACCTTGGGAAATTAACAAAAAATGTCGGGAAGGCAATTTTACTATAATACCACCCCTAACCCTAACTGCCGACAAACCCTTACCCTAACTTTAATTAAAAAGTCAAAATCATATGACTGCACCCTGCTTTAAACGACCCCCGGATCAGCAATTAAATATATTATGATTTGGTTTCTACTTATAAGTGTTCTATATATAAATATACAGGGATGTATTTAGAGATGCTTGACTATATTGCTCTAGAAGTTTATATAAAAAGAATATACAAACATCAAATACTACTCAAATAATTTATAGTAAAGCTAAAAAAAACTAGTTATGTTATACTAATATTGCTTTCTTGATTGGTTGGTTAGGTATATATTGGTATAATGATTAAAATTAATATTTAAATTGAGATTTTTTTGTTATATTGATTGATATTTTTGTAAAATTAAATCAATATTTTTTACTGTTCCTGCTACTAATTCACTCAAAACAAACAATTATGTAATCCTACTATTTCTCTACCTGTATATATTTTACAAGGACCTGGATAACTCTTATATAGGTCATAACTAGATTTTGACCAATTTTAATTTAATTTGCTAAAAATAACAAATTTACTTAAATAACTTCTAATCCAGTAATCAGAATTGTATAAACTTTTTTTTTTTTGTTAAATGTACTCACTAAGAGCTTTATTTTATAAAAATGTTCATTCAAATTGAACTATAGATACCAAGATAATTGCTAAAAACTGTTTTTTTTACTTTTTAAATTTTAAGGGTTTTTGCTAAAACACAAAAAATATGATCTCTGTACTAGATATCTGGGGTCTTGTTTTATATATAAAGAACCTAATCAGGTATATATTAAAAGAAAAAGAGAAGGATAAGCTTTTAATAAAAAAAAAACAGATAATAAATACCACTATTTCTACTATACTCACAGCTAGCAAAAAGAAAATTACTAGCTATTCAATCCAATGCAACTTTTAATACAATCTTAATTGTATTTTCTTGAAATATATTACCATCTGATTAGTCTCAATTAACTACTTACTTATAATAGTGTACTAATTACAACTAATTGAAATATGACAAAACCTGTTCTGTAAATCTAAATTGTGTGAGTTAAAGTACTTATGGTTGATATTTTAAACTCTAAAAAGTATTATAACTAGATAAATTCATAGTATTGTTTGTCTAGAGCTAAATATTTATATAAATATAATAATTAAAAAAGTTTGCTATTTACTAGATAAAAGTATAGCATTGTATGTCTAAAACTCAATTTTATTTCTTGTACTATAAATTTTATATATGTTCTAATTTATGGAATTAATAATAACTTTTGATCTACTAGTACGTTTTGGATGATTTAACTATCAAAATGTTTGTCTCGATGAGATGATTCTAACAAGCCCAAAATCATTAAAATCCAATCAAAGGTTCCCAAGATCATTCATCACTAAGTAGATTTCTTTACTATTGAATAACTTTTGATCCACTAGGCTGTTTTTTGGATGATTTAACCATCAAAATGTTTGTTCCAGTAAAACAATTCTAACAAGCCCAAAATCATTAAATTCCAATTACAGAATCCAAAGATCGATAAAGATTTATTAATCATTTAATCAAATTGATTATATATAAAAATTAATTTGATTAAATGATTGATAAATCTTTATCAATCTTTGGATCCTGTGATTGGAATTTAACGATTTTGGTCTTGTTAGAATCGTCTTACAAAAAGATGCATTTTGGTGGTTAATTCATCCAAAACAGCCCAGTAAATCAAAAGTTATTCAATAGTAAAAAATTTACTTAGTAATAAATGATCTTGGGATTCTGTGATTGGATTTTAACAATTTTGGGCTTTTAGAATCGTCTCATCGAGATTAACATTTTGATAGATAAATCATCCAAAACAGACTGGTGGATCAGAAGTTATTATCGATTCATAAATTGGCCAATTAAAAATAATTTAAAAATCATGTGAGTGAACAGGCGGAAAGTGCAAAGTTGTGTTTTTGATATTTTAATATATGATGCATCAAGAAAGTAACTTTTGTATCATGATACATAGAAACTAAGGTCCTTCGCTTTGCTCTAAACAATGAAAATAAGTAAGTTCTATAGTATATATAGTCAAATCTCTATAAATGCAACTCGTAAGGGGCGTGCCATTTATTACGTAATATTTTTTACTTAGTAGCCACCTTTACCCATGCATGGTGTAATTATTTTATCTAATTCTGATTGATTAATATAACATATAGATATGATCACTACCTCTAACCATGTATCCATAGTAAAAATTGCATAATAAATGGCATGCCCCTAAGGACAAGCCTACAATATACATTTAGAGAGGTTTGCATTTAGAGAGAGCCAATTAAATTGCAGCTTTAAAAATTAGATTATCAAGTTTGCGTAACTTTACCAAAAACTGTATAACCTGATAACTTATCTTAAATACTAAAATTTGATTGGCTATATGCATTTAGGGAGGTTAGTGTGATATAAAATATTATTTAAGAAAACATGCATTTACAGAATATAGAATATACATTTAGCACTAATAACATCTTGCGAAAAAGAAAAAAACGTGCATTTAGAGAGGTATTGTATTTATGGAGGTTGCATTTATAGAGGTCCGACTGTACTAAATTAGGTTTAAAGATTCTTTTAATAATAGATTCTAGCTATATAGTACATACCTATAGTTTGAAGAATTGGTTAATCCCATGAACAATTTGATTGGAAGCATGATAAAATTTGTTTTGATTGGTCAAAAAAATGATTGATATTTTATAAATAACAAAATTTGATTGGTTAAAACTAAAGATTAACCTCACATTATCTTGCAATACCCTTTATGGTTTTTTTGCAAAACCAATTGACTGATTAATAATATCTAATACTTTATAACTTGCTTATATGAAGTTAGAAACTTTTAATTGAAAAAACTGTAGATTTTTATTAGCTGTTTCGTTTTAAAATGCCAAAAATTTAATATAATATCTTGTTATACTGGCATTTCAGAATCACTTCTAGTAAAAGTTGGTGAAAAACTTGATCCCACTTGATCCCAAACCTTTATATAAAAGCTATATTTCTAAAAAACAATTTGGCAAAATTTTAGGTAACCTTAATTCAATTCGAATTAAATTTTCTATTGTAAACCAATATAAAAAGTTTGTATAATAGTACTTTTCAATAGAAAATAAACAATCAATAAAAACCAACTTCCACCATGAAAGTAAGAGTTATATAATAAAATGATGTGCGTCAATTAATTTGACCTTAATTTTGGGAACCTTTTTTTAAAATTATATTAAAATTATGTCTAAAAATCAAATCAGTGGATACTAAAAATTTGGCCACCTATATAAATAACTTGTTGGTTTAAGGATGCCTGCACTATAGTATAATTCCTATTTAATTAGTGCTACTTTCTAATATCTACAGTATAAACTGGGAACGTCTAAAGCGGAACAGATCTTTAGGATTAGTGTTATGTTAGATTAGGGTTAAGTAGGCTTTATATAGTTATATATGTGTGCAAAATTGCCTTCCGTCATTTTTAATTAATCCACCAAGGTAGGTAGGTTTAGACTACCGTTTTTTATATTTTTTAGAAGTTTCGCTTTTCTTTTCTTGTTCTGCTCAACAATAACATTCCCTAATGCAATATAAATAATATATATAACGCAAATTTTGGTATTGCTAATTGACAATTATTGATATATGAACACGATTAAACGATTACACGGTTAATAAAAAGATTAGGCGATTAATAAACGGCTAACCAATTAAAAGATTATAAGATGGTTAAACGGCTAAATGATATTAAATGATTAATATACGGTTAAGCGATTATGATTACACGATTACTGATCGTGATTAATCGTGTAATCTATAATTAGGCGATGTCAGCCTAAATTTTCGCGGATCCAATCCCTAATTATGTTATTTATAATTCTGTAATGGAATATTGTGATTACTAACATTCAGAAAAAAAAAAAATCGAATGAAAAATTTTCAAAGCAATATCTCATGTTCGTGGAAGACCCTCTTTAAAGGAAATCCGGTTAAGCTTTACAAAGTTGCTGAACCTGGTCGAAAAACACCTAGTCAAAAAAATGCAATTATTGTGAAGGAACCAAAATTTAAGAATTAAAAGAATTAAAGATGATAGTTGATTCGATGATGACGGTAATAATGATAATTAACATGAGAAGGATAAGTTATTGATGCATTGTATTCCTTTAATTCATTCGCAAAAACTTATTAAAGGTTTACATAGTAGTGATGCTTGGACTTTTTAATAATAATATAGAAATGTATTTGGCCGATATGCAAATTATGTATTGAAAAATGCAATAGCTTTGATAAATTTAAAGCGATTAAATATATTTCTTATCTAAAAAAGGGAAATACTAATTTCACCCAGGTTAAAGTCACCCGATAAATAATTTTTATTATAATATAAAAAATTCACATAACGTCATTAAAATTCATATAATCAAGTTTGTTATATAATATAATGGAAATTATATATCGGGTGACTTTAACCCGGAATCTCGTTAAAAAACGTTTTTAACCATCCCACAGGAATTATTTTTTATATACTGTATAATAATCAGAGTATTATAAACTTAAGCCGACGTCTGATTTCGCACGTGTTTCTTTTATAGATGAACTACTACTGATTTACTCTTCCTCCTACAATGAATAATCATTGTCTGGTGAGAGTGAATAAAATTTACTGTTCAGGCTCTAGGCCTCTCTCATTGCGGATCTATACTGTATTGTTTTTACGAAGGCTTCATCAGAATCAAGAGGCTCACCAAAAATAAATAATAGCTGTGTGAAAAGTCAAAATGGATCATATGTTATAGTAACAAGGGAACAAGGACTTATAAAAATTTTGCAGATGATATTTTATCGCATAGCGTGATATTATCAGGTGATACTTTTTGATGCAAAATTGATGTACCGTCTAATTTATGTCTGATTGATAAACCAACTTTCCCGATGTATTTTTAACGGACAAAGTTTACCTGTGGTAAATCTATTTGTATATGTTTTATATATTTCCCTTCCCTTCAAGAAAAAAAAAAAAATGCAACGTGTTATCACTTTTGGTGGCTTTAAATGTGCATTTACGAAATATGCACAACGAAGGGTAAAAACAAAAAATTTTGACAAGATAAATTCATAAAGTTTTTACAAAAGTATAGAAAACCGAATATTTGAATAAAAGAAAACAAAATTAATAAATGTTATGAAATTTTATATTCAAAGATTTTATACTTGATTTTGTTTTTATGCATTTATTAGACGTTCGTATCCGTTGGCAAAACTAAAGTTCCTTTAGACAAAGAATGGGTTGAGCTTGCTTTAAAAGAATTAAAAGGCAAAGATCCAGAAAAAGCATTAACATGGCATACCGCAGAAGTAAATATTGATTTTACTAAATTATCAAAATTATCTGATTTCACTAATTCAATTAATATTTTATTTGTAAAATATAGGGGATAGATGTAAAGCCTGTTTATACAAAAGCAGATGCTGAAGCCATTAAAGATGAGATCCCGGGAAAATTCCCTTTTACAAGGGGCCCATACGCTACTATGTATACAGCAAGGCCTTGGACTATTCGACAGGTGATGATTGTTCCATATGGTTATAATTAAAATGGTTTTTATTTACTTTATTATACTTTTTGCAAAGTATGCCGGATTCAGTACTGTAGAAGAATCAAATGCTTTTTATCGGAGGAACTTGGCTGCTGGCCAACAAGGTCTTTCTGTTGCATTTGACTTGGCTACGCATCGAGGGTAATTTCAAAGATATTTGCCTTTCATAATCGATTATACATTAGCACCATCTTATTTTTTCAATTTATTTATTATGTTTAGTTATGATTCAGATCATCCACGTGTATTAGGTGATGTTGGCATGGCTGGTGTTGCGATTGATTCGATAGAGGACATGAAGGTTTGTCTTAAAATTTATATTTTTATTCAATTTCTATCAATGTTGTTCTTTTATAATATTATCTGAATATTAGATTCTTTTTGATGGAATTCCGCTTAAAAAAATGTCTGTTTCTATGACAATGAATGGCGCCGTGTTACCAATTTTAGCAATGTATATAGTCGCGGGTTTAGAACAGGGTGCTCAATTAAAAGAATTGGCTGGCACTATACAAAACGATATTCTTAAAGAGTTTATGGTTCGAAATACATTTATATACCCACCAGAACCATCAATGAAGTTAATTGGTGATATTTTTGCTTACACTGCACAGGTATTTAATTAATGGTTTTTCTCCTGAATGTTTTTACTTTACTTATGTTTGCTCTGTGTAGAATATGCCAAAATATAATTCAATTTCGATATCTGGCTATCATATGCAAGAAGCTGGTGCTGACAATGTTCTTGAACTGGCTTTCACTATTGCTGATGGTTTAGAGTATGCTAGAACAGGTAAAAAAATTTTTTTAAAAGGGATATATTTTAATGTTTTTACATCTAATTTTTCATATAAATTAAAAATTTTCATAGGAATTAAAGCAGGAATGACAATTGATCAATTTGCTCCAAGATTATCTTTCTTTTGGGGTATTGGGATGAATTTTTATATGGTAATCATAATATATCTAATAAGATTTTAAAATTTTTTTTCAATTAAAACTTGTAACCAAATTTTATAAATAAATAGGAAATTGCAAAAATGAGAGCTGCTCGCCGTTTGTGGGCTTATATGATTCAAGAACACTTCAACCCAAAAAATCAAAAGTCATTAATGTTACGTACACATTGTCAGACCTCCGGTTGGTCACTTACTGAACAAGTGAGTTCTTATTTGTTGAAGTCCTGTTATTTAGGTGATATTATCACTAATTAATTAATTATTATAGGATCCATATAATAATATTGTGAGAACTACTATAGAAGCAATGGCTGCTACGTTAGGGGGGACACAATCTCTTCATACAAATTCATTTGATGAAGCAGTGGGTCTTCCAACAGAATTCTCTGCTCGTATTGCACGAAATACTCAACTTATTCTCCAAGAAGAAGCTTTTATCCCAAAAGTTGCAGATCCATGGGGAGGTAGTTATATGATGGAAAGTTTGACTGATGAAATTTATTACGCTGCAAAAAAAGTTGTGGAAGAGGTAGAGGAAATGGGTGGTATGGCAAAAGCTGTTGCAAGTGGTATGCCAAAACTAAAAATTGAAGAAAGTGCAGCCCGGAGACAAGCTAGAATTGATTCCGGTCAAGGTTAGTTTTTATTTCAATGCATATCTATTTAGCCTAACTAAATAAATATATACATTGAAATTTAGAGATAATTGTTGGGGTAAATAAGTATCGACTTGAAAAAGAGACAGCAATTGAAGTCCGCACTATTGACAACACTAAAGTAAGAGAAGAACAAATTAAACGTATAAATAACATCAAAGCGGCAAGAGACGAAACACGAGTTAGTATATAAAGATGTCTGGTTCAATAATACCCGCATCATATTTACGTTTTTTCGTTTTCAGGCGCAAAATGCATTAAACGCTCTAGAAGAGTGCGCAAGAACACAAAATGGAAATTTATTGGAATTAGCTATTGAGGTATGTAATTATTTCAATCGATTTATATCGATTTATAGTAAGTCGTTTAAATCGATCTAAATTGATTTACAGTAAGTCGTTTAAATCGATCTAAATTGATTTACAGTAAGTCGTTTAAATCGATCTAAATCGATGACTTGTCCTATAATAATCCGAATTAAATTGAGTAAATAGTACCTTTTTGATATTAAAGGCGTCAAAGGCGCGATGTACTGTAGGTGAAATATCATATGCACTGGAAAAAGTGTGGGGACGTCACGAACCAACGAGTCGTGTTGCTAGTGGTGCCTACAAATCTGCCTATGGTACTGCGGATGAAACAGAAGAGACTATGAAACTAGTAGAGGTTATTATTGTATTTAGATATTGTAATTCAGTTTTGTTGAAAGTTTTTCAATAAGTACTAATATTAAATTTAACTATAAAGCAAACAAAAGAAAAGTTGGGTGTTAATCCAAGAATTTTAGTGGCAAAATGTGGCCAAGATGGACATGACCGAGGTGCCAAGGTGATTGCTTCAGCTTTTAGTGATTTTGGATTTGATGTCGATCTATCTCCATTATTCAGTACACCCGAAGAAGTAGTACGTCAAGCTATTGACAATGACGTCCATGTTATTGGTGTTTCTTCACAGGCTGCTGGACATAAAACGTTGATACCTGCACTTATAAATGAGCTTAAAAGACTTGGTATTAATGACAAAATTGTAGTAGTTGGGGGCGTTATTCCACAACAAGATTATCAATTTTTGTACGATGCGGGAGTGAGTTCAATATTTGGGCCTGGCACTAAAATTCCCTATGCTGCTAAAGAAGTTGTCTTAAAAATTCAACAAAACATAAAAGATGAGCCTATAACATCTTAAAATTCTGCTAATTTACATTAGCTTATTTAAATATAATTTTATAAAATTTAATTAATTGGATGCTAATAAAATTTTATTTGTATATAATGCTTTAATTAAAAACATTAAAATCTTTTATTATATTACAGTTATTAATCTGTGTTTGAAATTCAATTTTTAATTTTATTGTGCACTGCAACTAATTAAATAATTTTATTTGCGATATTTAAAACCAATTATTTTTCCGCAACTAAAGTCTTGGATCAACTATAATTTTACAATACTCGTACTATGCAAATCAATTCGTTATTGAATAAAATTTTTAATTAGAAATATAGAAAGTAACGTTGCTTATCCAAACCTTATGCTTTATTTGTTATGTAGCAAATTTGATTCCCTTTGATCCGAACAGTAAAGAATTTAGATAAGAAAACAAAAAGTTAAGACTTTATTTTATAATGTTTTATTTGTAATTATTTATTGTATTCTTCTAACTTGTACATAGACATCAGGGCCATGAAAAATTTGGATATTGAATTGCTGTTTTTTTTTTATTTTGATATCAGCAAATATTTGAAAAAATTTGGATAAAAGTTTAATATTTAAATTCACAAAAAAAAATTTTTTTTATTATTAAAATAAAAAAATAGGATCTATAAAAAGGATTGAATTTGTCTCACCTTAACATTTAAAAAAAAAAAGGGATCCAAACCTTAGCTCTAAAAAAAAATTTTATATTTTACAGAATTGGTCCCAATTTTTTTAAAAAAAACTTTATTTTTCTTAATAGAAATTATACAGTAATTTTTGTCGAAATTTTTACTATAATTTGTGATATTTATAATTTGCATTAATAATTAAAATGCAATATCAATCATAGAACATTTTACCAAAATGCTGTCTATAATAAAAATTATAATAAAAACATATGAATTTACTATAAACTTTAAGCTAAAGACTTACTGTAGTTAGCATAACTAATTAAATTAAATTTTACAGATATAAAGAACAAGAAAAAAAATTTAACTTAAAATCTAGTTAAAATTTTTTAATTTTGCACTATTTCAAAATATAACTTTGTTAAAAAACAAATATTTATTAATTAAAAACAGAAAATTATATGTAAAATTATGCTTTAAACAACTTTACTTAGTAGCAAAATATAGGTTATCTTGACAAAAAAATAAGTTATCTATATACTAAAGTTAAAAATTTTTGTTTTGTAATATAATATACTTTTTTTATTTAATAGCCTGTTTTGGGCTTCTAAGTAAACTTGCAATTTTACTTGTATCAAAATCAAAAAAATATTTTTTTGAACCTTTTACTACTCTTTTACTAAGTGAAAATAAATTAAAGTTAAAAAAAAATTTTTTTTTAAGAAAACATGTTTTGATTTTAAAATTATATACTAAAGTTTACTTAAAACCCAAAACAGGTTATTTAATAAAAAAAATTACAAAACAAAACTTTTTAACTTTATTATATAGCTAATTTATTTTTTTATCAAAATAATTTATATTTTACTACTAAGTAAAATTTTTAAAATATAATTTTATGTTTTTAACAAAGTTATATTTTAAAATAGTGCAAAATTAAAAAAAAAATTTGACTTGGTTTTTAAACTTAAATTTTTTCTTCTTTTTTTGTTCTATATTTGTAAACTTTAATCTTTAAGTTAATTAGTTAAGCTAACTAAAATATTTGGTTTAAAGTTTATAGTAAATTCATATGTTTTTATTATAATTTTTATTATAAATAGCATTCTAAAAGAAATGTTTTTAATTGATATATTTAGAAAATTTCTATCTGTATTTTCAATTATTTTTTTAATAGTTTACAATGTTTTTTACCAGTTCTCTTGATCTGTAATCTGTTAATTCAAATAGATTTAATAATACAAATTGAATACAGATATTCTTATCCATTAAGAGTATCAATATTTTTTATATGACTTTTTATATATAGACTAGGAAAATAGATACTGTTTGTGTCTGAAGTCAAGAATAAATATCAGGCTGATCCGTGCTGATCTCTATAGCTGATTGGCTAACATGTGCACACGTGACTAGAATCCAACACAAAATTATGTTCATTGCTGTACTATAGAGTCCTTGCTATGCTCCAAACAATTAGTCAATAAAAATCATAAAATTTGTTTATACAGATTAGTTCAAAGAAATTAAAAAATCAAAAAAAAAACACAAAAATTAAAAAATACTGGTCTAAACCTAACTTTGATACCTAATAAAAAATAACAGGAAGACAATTTTACCTATAAATACTTTTTATTCTGGGTATTAAAACTAACCCTAACTTTAATTATAATTAAAACTTCGAAATTATATAAATACAAAGCTTTAGCAATTTTTTAAATTCATATAAAATAGATTGTAGACCAACTTTGTATAACTGATATCATATATTTTATATGTAAATATCATATAATTTAACTATTCACAAACTTAGAGAATTTTTTTTTCGGATTAATAAGAGAACTCTTTCCGGTACATCCTGTAAATCACATAAACAAACAAATAAACAATAGCGGAAAAGTTTTTCAGCCTAGTATTACTAATTAAAGTCGCCCTAAGCGCCAGGGAATGAACTATCCCATCCCATTAGCTACTAGCTACTATAAGTAAACATAAGTAAAAGAAAAGGAACACCTATACTTTCGACACCGGAAGTATTCCAAAACTTCCTCTCAACTATGGCGTCTCATCCTGAGAACCGCCCAGAACCTATGAATGACATCCAACCGACTACATTCCAAGATGCAATCGCATCCACCAACGATATAATTACTTCCTCTCAGGCACCTCCGCAAAAAAAAACAAAGAAAGTCCATGACTCCACCCACCAGAACACACCATTACCTTCCCTCACCACTGTTAGAAATGAAAAAAGTGGGGATTCCAGCTTACCCCCAGTAGAATTCACAATGACGTCACCAGTACATACCATCACAACAACCGTGGGAATCACACAGAC
>QKWP01001038.1:15335-133512 GCA_003550325.1 Gigaspora rosea
AAAAAAAAAAAAAAAAAAAAAAGAATAGAATAAAATAAAATAAAATAAATATAAAAGTTTATATTAATTTTAGTTTTAAAACAATAATAAAATAAATGAATGTAAAATATTAGGAGCATTTAAGTCCTTGTAATAATAATACCGTCCAAAGCACCGTCCAAAGCCTTGTTCTTCCAAAAGTAAGGTGTTAAGAACAAACCGCACATAGTAACCATAACCGGAATTATTATTGACAAGGGCTGAGTAGGAATGTTATAAGGCCAAGACGTTGACCAAGACGTTGACCAAACTGACCAAGGTTTTAACCAAAAATTAATAGCAGCTGATTGCATGAATTCAAAAGACGTTCAAAAAACTACGCGCCCTGGCGTGTTTATTAAATAAGTCTGTTTCAGTAAAATAAAATTGGTTTTTTTAAAAAAAATTGAAAGTTCTTTTGCTCTTTTGCTGCTATTTATAATAATAAGAAACAGACTAATAAGTCAAAACGTGTAATTTTAAATTTTTTTTAAAAGCGGTCTTCAAAAATAGTTTGGGAAAATCCAATTAATTTTACACCTGCTTAAATTCTTATTTTTATAGGTTCTAAAGACTGTCGTGTGCTTAATTCTAATTAACTATTGGCTGGGATCTTTCCACAAAAGGCAAATGACATTTACAGATCCGGTTTTGGGGCCCAAATAATTATTTGAATTAACGCACTGGCCCAATCGATCAACCAAAAAAAAAAAAAAAAAAGACACCGATATCGCGTTTTGGAGATTTAACCCATGAATTTTAAATTTTGAACGTTGTGACAATGACAGACTCTAACACACATCATAATGCTATAATAGACTCTTTTGATGATAGGTCAGTACAGGCTCGATCATTAGCATATACAGAAAATGATCCCACTACCGAATTCTTCTGTATGTTATTGACAAAAAATTATCTAACTCTTCAAAAAAATAATCAATAATCATACTTAATTTTCACTTTTTTTTTGTAGACCGTCCGAGGACTTTGACGGTACTAACTATTATGTTGGTTGGGTTAGTGTACGTTGCAATGTTTCCTGAAGCCGACGATATGAAGACAAATATTAAATTGTAAGTGCATTCATTAAAATGCAAAAAATTTAAAAAATTTAAAAAAAATTTTCTATTAGAGAATTCAATGATCTGAAAAATATTGTAACTTAAAAATTTTTTTATTGGTAGTGGAACTTGGGCGGGAACTTTTTCATTTCTTCTCTTTGCGATGTTACAATTCCGAGATGGGCCATTTATTCGGCCACATCCTGCAATTTGGCGAGTAGTGTTAGGTCTTGGTGTATTATATCAAATGTTTCTTGTATTTCTTTTATTTCAGGTAATTCATAAATTTATTTTTTCGCGTCAATAATTATATAATTTCTAATCAAAAATGAATAGTAAAAATATATAATCATATTTTAATTATTTAGAATAAACGCGATGCAAGATATATTATTTCATGTATTGATCCATCTTTAGGAGTTCCATTACCAGAACGTTCATATGCAGAAAATTGCGAGTTAACTTATGATAATGTTAAGGTAAGTTATTCGTATACAATACTGCAGTAAGTGATCGAATTTTTAATCTGAGGAGAAGCATCTACAATAGAATCAACTCGATATATTTGTTATATATCATATTGTTGGATGGTATGCAAAAGCAGTAGTTCTTCGAGATTATTGGTTTTGTTGGATTTTATCAATAATGTTTGAAGTAATGGAATATTCACTACAACATCAATTAAATAATTTTGCCGAATGCTGGTGGGATCACGCAAGTATTTTTTTTAATATATATATATTAATTATTTCATAAAAAATGATTTATAAATTTTTTAAATTTAAATATTTCAAATATTTCAAATAGTGGATTCTTGATGTCTTGATATGTAATTGGGCCGGTCTTTATCTTGGTATGAAAACTTGTGAATATTTTGAGATGAAAGCTTATTCGTGGAGAGGAATAAAACATATTAATACTCTAAAGGGAAAAGTAAAGCGTACAGTTCAACAATTTACACCACATGATTGGACTAAATTTGAATGGGGAACGACAAAAAGTTTTAAAAATTATATCGCAGTTATTGGACTTTTGTTTGCGGTGAGCTTATTATTGCTATAATTTTTATACATAATTACTTATATTAAAAAAATATGATTATTTATAAATATCAGTTTCTACAAGCAGAATTAAATTCGTTTTATTTGAAATATCTATTATGGATACCACCGGATAATCCACTTAATTCATATCGTGCGACTTTACTTTTCATGGGTTCTATCCCTGCTACACGTGAAGGGTATCAATATCTCACAGACAAGTAAACCTCTTTCTCATCTATTTTTATTATGTCATTTCCTGACCTTGATTTAGCATTTATTGACAAACTTTATATTTATCAGAAATTGTAAAAGATTTGGACCACAAGCTTGGTTAACAATTTCAACTATAATGACTGAAACCATAATATGTTTTAAATTTGGTCAAGGAGAATTTCCAAATCCTGTACCCATACACGTAGCAATATTTTGGACAATATTAATTAGTTTATTGATTGGATATGCTATATGGCAATTTGGAATACCTTTTTTGAAGGAACGAATGGAAATATCTATAAAGGAACAAAATGGAACATCGACGTCACCTTCTACTTCGGGACGATTGAAAGATAAGGATGCATGATTTAATTTTTCTGTACGTATGTACATCCCAATGTGAATCACAAATTTTTCACGCTATCACATGACTATTTATCATGATATCATATTGGGCGTTCCGCTTTTATTATAGACATTACCGTTTACGGGTTTGATTTTGGTATCCATAAATATAAATATGGTAATTCAAAATGAACAATGTTTACATTTTTACGTGAGATGGGGGTTAATAAACTGGGTCCAAAAATTTTAAAATCAAAATCGAAAGGTGCCATTTGTTTAAAATCACAATGGACATGGAATATTAAAAATTATAATTGTTTATTATGGATTTACAGAGTTCCTTTTTTGTTCTTTTAAAAAAACTTTATATTTTGATTTTCGTTGATCCACAAAGAAAATTTATTAAAATAAGAAAGGCTTTTCGATTTTTAATTATCCAACTTTAACCGCCATATCTCCTTAAATATTACGATTTTTAATGTTATCTGTCAATATCTGCTTAGATCACAACCTCGTAGTACATACTAATTTTGGGGATCGTCTAAATCAGATAAAATTTTTTTCATTTACGTATAATCATTTTAAAAACCAATACCTTGTTTTAGGATTCACGTTTCACTTAACTATTAATTTGATTGGTCATTAATGATTTTATGGGGAAACGTTTGTAACAATGAAATTCTAAATTTAACTAAATTATATGTAAATATTTGATGTTCTATCCTTTTACAACAACCTACTGAATAACGAGATAACGATAGTGACCATTTTTATTTTGATGCCCCAAAATTGATTCATATTACATATATGGTCTAATATCAATTACCGAATTACAATTTTATTACATAATTTCTTTTAAATATTTTTTTCTAAACAATTATATTTGAATCAAGTACTATTTTTTATTGTTTGTTTTAGCCCTAGCTAGCTTTGAGCTTTTTTTTTGAACTTGTTCCAACTTTTCAAAAATATCAATTTCATGTTTATATATTTCACATATAGCACAAATAAGATACATTTTGTTATATTTGAGAAAATAAAAAAGAGAATTCTGATAAAATTCTGATAAAAAAAAAAAGAATGATAAAAAAAACATTTCCACCGTTTTTTTAAAATATGTGATAAGGTAACCTCAACGGAGTCAAAGATGAAGTTTATCCATTGAAATTCGGCAAAATTGTAAACTTTTTATTTTCAGGTTATCTGTTATAAACATCACATGTTTAAAACGGTGTTCACCGAAAGACCATTTTAACTGGCATCAAAATAGAGTTAGAGCTAGTATTACTGCAAAATTATCAGCTGGTCATTAAGTGAAACTTGTTTAACCACAATTCCGACAAGATTTACTAATTTTCACCTCACTTATCTACCATTTTGATTGGCTGTACTATGTAAACATGCTTTTTTAAAATTTGATGATATTTTTATATCTTCTGGCGAAGATTTCTCAACGACTATATGATCAAACTTAATAAAAAGTTTTTATTTTAATTATATAAGTTTGTAGAATTGAAATAAAAAAAGGGTTGTCGAGTTTGACCTGGTAATTATCGAGAAAACTTCATTTAAAAAAACGAAATATAGCTAATATAGATTTAAATGAAATTTTCTCGATAATTACTAAACTAAATTCGATGAAAATTTTTTTATTTTAATTCGACAAATTTGTAGAATTAAAACAAAAAAAATTATCGAATTTGGATAAATAATCATTGAAAAATATTGATTGAAAATTAAAAAAAAATTTAGTCGCAGTTTCTTTTTTACAGATAACAAAATTTGAACGAAGATTACTCAGCACATACCTGATCAAATTCGATCAAATTTTTTAGAATTAAAATAAAAAAAAATGTTAATCGAGTTTGATCAGGTATATGCCGAGTGATCTTTGTTCAAATTTTGGTATCTGTAAAAAAGAAACTGCGACTAAATTTTTTTTATTTTAATTCTACAAATTTACCGAATTAAATAAAAAAAATTATCATTGATATTGAATAGACGATTGTTGAGAAATTGTCGTTTAAAACTTTTTTTCAAACATTTTTTTAAAAAAAAAGATGTAATGAATTTTATTATTTAAACTTTATAAATCTGTAGAATTAAAATAAAAAAAAAATTAGATTAAAAATTAAAGAAAAATTTGGCCGCGGCTTTTTTTTTTTTTTTACAGACATCAAAACTTTAACGAAGATTACTCGGCACATACCTAATCAAATTCGATGAACTCGATTAAAATTTTTTTATTTTAACTCTATAATCTCAATAAAAAAAGAAGCTGCGGCTAAACTTGAGGATCGTCACATGTTGTTTACATAATACAGCCAATCAAAATGGCAGAAAATGATGTAAATGCAATTCCGAAGTATCATTGTTCGATCATTTTCAATTTTCGCGTAATGGCTAGTAGAGGAATTAGAGGAGGTAGAGGAATCAGACGTCGTGGTGTCGGTATGCGAGGTGGCCCTCCAGATTTCGGAGGACGCAGCTTCACAAATGAATTACGAGCAACTTTACAAAGAAATCTCGTTGACGAAAGCTCTAAAGTATTATTTGGAGGTTTATAAACTATACGTGTTTATACGTGTTATTATAACTTAAACTAATAAATTTTATTAATGTCAGGGACTTGAATTTGAAGATCCGGTACCACCGACTGAAAGCGAACAATCAACTCTTTCTGCGTTAGTTGGTTACAAAGCAGCTCTCAAAGATTCTGCTTTCTATATAGCTGCCCCACCACCGCCCTCTGGTACACTCTTGTCTTTGGCCGAGTTACATTATCATTTTTATGCTTAAATAAGAGTAATAAATTGGTGTAAATATTATGAACTCTCAGAAATACAAAGATATTCGGATCAATTTAAAAAGAAAAAAACTTCACATTCTCTACGAGATATTAAAACAGGTCAATCCAATATGTTTCTTGTAGAAACCGATCACTAGCACATCAATTAACAAAAAAAAAAATTTTTTTTTTTAATATAATTAGACATAGCTTTCTTCCCAGATGAACTTCACTGTGTTAAAGATGAATCGCTAACATCGGCAGTTACGACTAGTATAGGTCAGGTCTTAAACAATTGGGATCGATGAGTTTGCGCACGTTAAATGAAATTTTTTCAGTTTTAATATTTAGCCATCCAAAAAAGGGTTGCTTTTGATCTGGATCAAACCTTTGGTGACCTTCTAGCACAAGAAGACAAAGAACAGACCAAAAAACAAGATGTTGGTTTTTTTTTTTTTTTTCTGTACTTTACTGGTATACGTTTTATTTATGGTGCTAATGGAAATAAATTTGTTTTTAGACTAGTGCAGAAAATGAATTCGAAAAATATACTGATATGGATCAGTTCCTTCAAGAAGAGGATGAGCTGGCAGATGCAACTGATTATGTGGAGAGCTATTTTGATAATGGTGAAGGAGATGATCTAGATGACGACGGAGGTATTACTATGACTATGATACTTTGTTTTCGTTTTATATATTTCCTTTTTATAACCTCATAATGTTAATTTAATATCTAGGTGGTGGCGGTGAAGCATATTTTGATTGAAAATATCCAAAATTTTTAAAATTAGTTGTGTATTGTTAGGGCTGTAAAGTTGGTTTAGGTTCCAGATCCCTTAGATTTCATTTTAAGAATCTGGTTTACCGAGTTCTTCTTAAGTTCTAAAACCTAGTTAGAGCCTAGGTTCTAGCCAATCAAATTCAGCTCTTTATTTTTATTTAATAAAAAAATTAAAATAATTTTTTATTAATTATCATATAAGCTTATAAAATTTAGGTTCTAACATAGAAATTATCTCGAATATAGCTTTTGTTTGTTCATAAATATAAATTGTTCTTGTTCATTAATAATAATGCTGTATATAGTACTAAATAAAGATATTAACTTGTAATTTTAGTTGTAATAATATAAATTTATATAAATATTTTTTAGTGACATATTTTTCTTTTTAAGTATCCAATCAAATTACAGAAAATACAACCAATCAAAATTTAGGAAATTATAAAATATCAAAAATCAATTATTTGATTAATTTTAAGGGGTTATTTAAGATGTGCACATGCACAGCTGTGCACCCCTTTATGTTTTTAAAAATTTTACTAGTATTACCTCTATTGCAATCTCAAAATTTTACCATGGTAATCCCTGATGCACTTTTAACAAAAAATGCTCCTCTCGCGATGATACCTTTAAATTCTAAATTTAATTATTCTACTTCTAACTAATCCCAAACCTAACTTTAACCCTAATTCTAATCATTGTTTGTATTTGTTACTATGGGTGCACAGCTGTCCTAATAAGTGTTTATATTTGTTTTTATAGAGTGCACAGCTGTGCACAGTGTACAAAATTAATAAATCCTAATTTTAAAATTAGTAAATTTTAAATTTCAAAATAGGATAGTCTATTTTTAAATGTCCTATATTATAGTAGTTTAAAGAAAGACCTTTAAAATTCAAATATTGATTAATACTTTACATGATATTTAGATAAAATAAAAACTGCTAGAATTCCAACTCAGTTTAAAAATCTTTACTTGTGATTTATTGAGTCAACTATTTTTTTAACCAAGTATCAAAACTAAAACCAAATATCTAATTAAAATAGAATATCTAGTTATCTAATTACTCAAGTATTGAATGTAGTTCTGTAGTTGTTGACTATGGAAAGTGCAGTAATTTTTTAGAGAAGAAGGTCTCTACTTAATCATGTCCTATATATATATATATATAGTAAAATAGCCAATAGTATTAAAGTATTTATTATAATAAAAATTTATGAAAAGTTGCTACATAGTCAAGTCTAAATTTACTATATCAATTAATAATTATCAATTAAGTAAATTTTTTGGAATATCAAAATATAAATATCTAAACTTTTATTAAAATTGAAGAAGTTTTTATTATTTAAGTGAAAGACCGCAGATAAAGAGTATAAAATGATCGATATTTTATAATAAATCACAGTGGAATTTAATAGTAAATTTCTATCACTAGTCGAAATATAGCCACTCGTTATAACGAATATTATAAGTTTACAAGCCGAATGTATAACGATTTTTATTGCCTTTATGATAAGTTGAATGATTGCCATTTGGCAGCATTCGCTGCTACTTGGCAATCATTCGATACTCTAAAAATCAGCATGAAATTGTAAATTGGAATCAAAATAGAATTTTCGTAACCATTCGTAAATAAATTGTTAAAACTAACACAATACATTCATTTTAAATCGTTAAAATAGCCATAACAATTGTTTATTTAAATATCAAAATTGATAAAAATCGAAATAAAATTTCATAACTATTCGCATATAAATCATTTAACATATCGGCAGATTTACGGAATTGAAATTGGGCCCTAAAAATGGTTCCCAAATTCGATTATTTACAAAAGTTCATTGGTCAAATGATGATCAGATAATCAACAAATAACTGATCAATATAAATAAACCCATTAGATAAGCGCCAACCCATTAGATCTTAGAGATAAGGTGGTTTGATTTGCAAAATTATATGAAAATCAGGGTCTTGAAAAAAGGTCCAATTGTGTAAATCTAATATAAAGTAGAACATTACATTCGTTTTAAATTGTTAAAATAGCCATAACAACTGTTTATTTAAACATCAAAATTGATAAAAATCAAAATAGAATTTTGTAACCATTCGTATATAAATCATAAAAGTAGAACATTACATTTGTTTAATTGATAATCCGCGAGTCAATCAGAAAAAATGATCTACATTTACTAAGTAATTGTGACGCAAATTAACTAATAAAAATCCCGATATGTAAATGTGAAGATTTTATATGTAAACTCTAATTCTAAACTGCTACTAATACTACCAACTAATAAAGCGCCAACCCATCTACTATAAATTAATTAATAAAAGCATAAGCAAAACTATTTCTCTCAAAACAAAATGCTTAACTGCTTACCCTAACCCACCCACTAATATACGTAAAAACACTACTAGTTTAGAGATACCCGCTAGTTTAGAGACACCTGCTAGTTTAGAGACACCCGCTAGTTTAGAGATACCCACACCCGCTAGTTTAGATACTTGCTAGTTTAGACACCCACTAGTTTAGAGACACAAAGATACCCACTAATTAAAATTCTACCATAATAATATTATATTTATTTTTTCCCAGTACTACACATTACAAAATCATTAAAAATTACGTAGTTCAGTGTGGTACAGGTAAATGAATTATAACTGATTGGTGTGGTATGATTTTAAAAATCAGCTTGTACTGTATTGATCTACTTATTCACACCATTCTAACAGTATTCTAACCTGCTATAACTTCAAAACAGACCAAAGAATATGTTTGAATTAAGCTATTAAAGGAATCCATATTTTATTATAGGAGAATATGATAAAATATTTAAAGATTTAAGTAGATTGTATTGGCATTAAGATATTGAGGAATAGAGATTCAAAATTAGTTAAGTATACTATGTACTTGTAAATTTTGGTGATTAAGTTTAAACACATGTCACAATAATCTGCAAGTTCTTTTTTTTATAGTTAGTTGTGATCACAATCACAATAATTCTAGACTACAGTAAAACTTCTATAAGTGGAAGCTCTTGGGACCAAGACTTAACAATGTGCATTTAGAGACCAACAAAAGAAAGTGCATTTATAGGAGCATGTACAATAAAACCTTCCATAAATGCACCCTCTATAAGTGCACATCCTTTCTAAATGCACGCTCAAGTTCTGGTCCAAATATATTCATGCTTTCTAGAAATGTACTAATATTGGTCCACTTATAGAGATTTTACTGTATATATTTGGGCCAGAACTTGAGCATGCATTTAGAGAGAATCTGCACTTATAGAACATGCTGTATCTAGGACGTTCAACCTTACTAGAATTTGTAAAGCTGTTCGTTGTAGTTTTCTCTGATTTAATCTTTGGTACTGAAACTGGTACGTCAGATTTGAATTGCATTTTCATTTAGAAAATGTCAAACGATTCATTAGAAATTGTTGATAAATAAACGCGTCTTGCTGGGTCAGAGTAAAAACCTGTGTTAGGGTAAAGGTAGTATTAGCGACATTATTAGAACGGGGTAAAAATATATGTTAGAGTTATATATGAGGACGAAAGCATTTCGGGTTCTAAAACCCGAAATTAAAATTTAAAGATGAAATTGTTTTTGATCTATTTTACTTGAAAGACGAAATTATTTGATACTTTTTTTGAATAGACGAAATTATAAGGAATATATCTATATAAATTTTATTTGCTCTTCCTTATAAAAAATTTTAACTTTTTCTAATGAAGACGAAATAGGCCTTTTTCAAAAATCAATTTCGGTGGCATCACTAGTTAGAGTATATAATTATTTTTTATTTTGATGTAAATTTTATTATTATAAATAAATAAAATATATAAATTTTTATTGGTTAATTTTGACCAGGTTAGTGGTTAGAATTACTATTCTTTTATTAAAAAATTTAGAATAATATGCTTTATTTATATTTATTCTTTTCAACTCCAATTCCTCTATCATAACAATATCCAACATTAAATGCGCCACCAGCGTTCTCTGCTGAGTTTTGATAATAAACAAATACTCCAGTTTCTTACCTGGATTATGAGTGTCCAATTTTTTTGTTATAAGAATATTTAACATTAATGTTCCACTGGCATCACCCATATCTGCTGATTTTTAATAACAGACGAATGCTTTATGTTCAGCTTTCTCAACTCCAATTCCATGATAATAACGATTCTTACCCAAATTAGACATGCAATCAGCGCTTCCTATTACTACGAATTTTTGAGTGCCTCATATTCGTCCTTTTTAGCTCCAATTCCTAATATACAGATTAAAATAATAATTCAAAAATATTACATACTTACTACTCAAATCTAGCATACCGTATAAGTGTGAAATAACGCTCGCAGGTGTTATTTTGAAAATCGAAGCCTTCAAAAATAGGTTAAATAGTCTCGAATTAGCGCTTATACGGTTTCTACAAAGTGAATCTTCCAACGCTTTTTACCTCTGGTCCAAGATTACTTCAAAGATGCTGGTGAATTGCTTTATTTAATTTTTCTAATAATCCAAGCACATAAAATGATGATTATAAAAAAAAAGAAACAAAATAACGTACTAATAAAAAATTTAGTATACCTAAGATCCCATTCTTGTACAGTGCAATGTAGGTACTGTAAATCATCGTATACAAAACCCAGATCTTTTACTTTTTACCAATTTTAAAACTATATAATTGACCCCGAGTTTACTATACAATTGAGACCCTATATTAAGAGAGAAAAATTAAGAGCTGCTGTTTACATTTATAAAAGGCAGTTTAAATAAAAAAAATTTTGATTCTTACCAAGTAATATTACTTGATGGATTTACTATTATGTGAATCTTTCGTGTAGTGATTTACGGTGGTAATACTCTACAAATTTCTATTTAGTGTTATTTTTAAGTGTAATATGCTTTCAAAAGCCTAAAAATTAAAAAAATTATAAATTTGTTATAAAGTAAGTCAAAAACGAAGCATTATTAAATACCTTGGTTTAAGTATGAATCTAATTAATATAGAGTTTATCATAGTAAATGCCGCGTGCTTACAAAGTAAACTTTGTCAAAAAAAAATCCAAAATTTAATATTTTATAAACTTATGGTTTTGCTCTATTGTTTGTGTTACTCTAATACCATATTAATCAAAAATTTCATAACTTTGCTTATAACCTGAAAATTTCAATTCGGGTCTTCTTTATATGTGATCTCTGTCACATTCTAATAGTAAAAATTCTCCGATTGAGTGGCGGATCATCAATTAAATTATTAAAATACCCATAACAATAATTTATTTAAGGATAGGGTGTCAACATTTCCAAATTCATATAAAATAGAATGTAGATCAACTTTGTGTAACAATAACATATAATATCATATAAATATCATATGATTCGACCAATTAGAATTAGCAATTCTTTGTACTACCCAGGAAAAACATATAGCGATCTTGGAGATTTTAATTATATGTGAAGTTAATTTTTTTTAAAACAATACATATTGCGCAACTTCACTATTAGAAACAAATTGGATTAAACTATATATTACATAAATTTGATACCAATTGGTTAAAATGTTAAAAAGTTTTATTAGAAGTATTTTTTTATTTACTATATAAAAATTTAATATGCCACGTAGATCATATGAAAAATGATCTACATATACCCTACTCTTAAACATCAAAATCGATAAAAATCATTAGAAATCGGGGTTAAAAAATATTATTGCATAAATGGTTATAAAATACATTATTAAAAAAAATAAATGAGTTTTCAAAAAACAAAAGACTAAAAAAACAATTTTCAAAAAAAACAAATTTCTTTAAAAAACGATTATTCACTTCTTAAGGAGCCTCTTTTGCAGATGCCACAAACCCATTGTCTGAACTTTCTTTGCTTGTATATTCTGCAGTATATTTAAGTATGCCACGAATTTCGCCTATACTTGCACTTTCGCCAGTTTTGTACTCTCGTTTTCTTGAGTACAAAACTTGTTTATTATAGTCACCAATATAAAATCGGCCTCTTTTCACTAGTCTTTTCATAGGGGCATCTTCCGGTTCTTTTTTTTTGTCCGTTGCTTTCCCTTTTTCCATTGCTTTCCCTTTATCAGTTTTTGTATATTATAGGTTTTTTGTGACTTTATCAGTTTCTGTACCTTTTTCCGTCACTTTGCTTTTTTTTGTCGCTTTGCTTTTTTCTGCCGCTTTGCTTTTTTCTACTTCTATGCTTTTTAATGCTTCTTTAATTTTTCTTCTTTTTTGTTCTTTCATACGATCATGTGCAACTTCTTCTTATTCAGAAACATAGACCCAATCAGATAAATCTTTAGGTCTAGCTACATCATAAAAGAACACATAATATTATTTCTTCATTTGTTGCGATGTTAAGATCTTTTTTGCTTGTTCATCCAAAGTTTTTCTTAACAAATTTCGTAATTATAAAAATATCATTAGTATTATTAAAATAGTTAGTATGATTAATTAAAATTTATGATTTTTACAATTGTTAAAATTTAGCAATAATTTGACCAAAAATCAATTTACCTTGTCAGAATGCCACGTATAATCATACACATTAGCATTTCTTTTCTTGTTGTCTTCAGCATCGGTTTCACTTATTTCTTGCGAGTATATTTCAGTCCTTGAAAGTAAATTCATCAACCCTTTTTACTCATATTATTGATTCGCTTTGCTTGTTATTCTTATAATGATTGTGTGCCTTTAATTCTTCGTGCTTTTTTCTGTAAGCAAAAAATATATAAATGCATTAAATAAAAAATAAATATAATATAAACAGTCATGTTTCGGATTTTAATATTTATACTTACCAAACCTAGCCTGCAGGCTAAGTTCGGTAAGTTATAAATATTAATATCCGAAAACTGGTTTTTTTAAAATAATAATATAAAATTTTCATACTTTATTCATTCTATTATTGGCATGAAGATGTTGATTGTCTTCATCTGTTTTTCCTTGCTCAATTTTCAGATGCCGGCCCTTTTGGTGTCGGTGTAAAGCATCTAACCAATCCCAAATCTCTTTTCGGATAGGAGTGAAAATCAGCGCCAACAATCGTTCTAACTTTGGAATTAATTTGTTAAGAATTTGTTTATTGTTCTTGCTTACAAAATATTAATTTTTAGTTAAAATTTTTTCAGGATCGTTTTTAATAAAATTTTCATCTCAGTCTATTAAAAATGAAGAAAAAATAATTAAATCGAAAAAACAGAAAAAAAATTTAAATCGTCAAAAAAAACATAAAAAAAATTTTCGCAAAAAATTATAAAAAGAAAATTGTATAATAAATATTAAAAATTTGCAAAAAAAGAAAAATTGTAAGGTTAAAATAGTAAAAAAAAATTAATCAAAAGATAAAAATAAATTATTAATAGGAATAATTTGTCACACAGGGTACCTTGTACTGAAAAATATAGTAAAATTCTATGACCAATTTTTAAACTTTTGTAATATGTGATATCATATACCGAATTCACGATTGAAGCATATACCAATTTGAATTTGCAATTATTAATCAAAAACACAAAAGAAAATTTGAATTCAATTTGAATGACCTTTAACAAATAGAATCAAAACACTAGTAACAAAAAACTTACCACTAAAAATTGAAATAATAACTACTAAAGAACCTACTGAAAACAATAAAGAGCTACCAAAAAACTTATCAAAAAAAGCCAAAAAACCTATTAAAAGTTTATAAAAAATAATAAACCTACTGGATTAACTATAAAAAAAAAAACTTACCAGAAAAGCACATCAAATAATAATAGTTCTGAAGCTCCAATAATAACTCCAGTAGTGACAACTATAGTGACAATTCTAGCAATAACTCCAATAAAGATTCTAAAAAAAAAATATGTGTTAAAAAAAAAACAAAAAAATATTTACATTAAAAAAAAAACAGATAATCTATATATGATCACTAATCTAAAAAATAATTGGTTAATTATTAAGGATTACATAGTAACAGATCACTATTGTATTTTTGGCTAATTTTATAATAAAAAAAATAAAAATCCAATGCCAAGTCATTCCTTTATTTGTAATGCTACTGCTAAAGAATAGCAAAAAATAAAGAAACTAGAGAATATTAAATTGATGTCATAATTTAATCGATAATCCACTAGTCATATAAAGAATGATTATAGTAAAACATGAACCAAATTATATATAAAAATTATATAAACCCAAAGGTGGTATGCACAGGACCCTAAAATATATATAAATAGGGCAGCTTAATTATAAAATTACTAAAAAAGGAGGATGGCTAAAGCCAGGTGCGTTTATATATTTAAGGCCAGACCAAATTAATTCTTTGTTTAACATAATATAAAATAACTATAAGAGGGGGTGGGGCATTGAAATAAAAACACAAAAATAATAATACTGCAGTTTTATTGGTTGATTTTACATATATATATTAGTTATATAAAATTTAAAAAATTGAGAGGGGGCAAATACTATTAATTAGTATTAATGTGTATTGGACTTATATAAATTTTAAAAAATAGGGGGGAGGGGTTATGTTAAACAAAGAATTAAATTGGTCTGGCCTAATTCAAATTAGGATAAGGCAGGACCCTGAACAATATATATAAAAGTTATATTGAAATTTTGAATAAAAAAGATACTTTTTTACCAAAATATTATATTAGAAAAGAGGTTATTGGCCAAAAGGTTATATTTAAAAATGGATAAAAGTCTTCAATGTTATATTATTTAAAATGGATAAAATTAATAAATTTTAGATAGGTTATATTTAAAATTTGGATAACCAAATAAAAAAAAAATTTTTTTTGAAGAAAAATTTTTTTAGAGAAAATTTTTTTTGGAGAAAAATTTTTTTTGAAGAAAATTTTATTTGGAAAAAAATTTTTTTTGGAGAAAATTTTTTTTAAAAACAATTTTTTTTAAAAAAAATTTTTTTTAAAGAAAAATTTTTTTTGAAGAAAAATTTTTTTTAAAAAAATATTTTTTTAAAAAAAAATATATTTGTTATATTTTTACAGTTTTACTAAATCACACTACTAGCGTTCAATGCCAGTATCAGAAATTAAATATCTACTCCACCCCCACGTAATCAGTACCAAAATTCTTTCAAGTTCATTTATGTTAGGTTAGGGTTTGGGTTTAGGTTATTATATAGTAAAATCACTCAAGAAAAACTTTTCATCAGAAAATTTTATATATAGATATTAATCGATATANAATATAGTTCTTGTATAGTATATATATTTTTGATGAAGGTTCGTATTTTGGAAGGAATAAGATGACTATGCAATTGAAAATAAATTGGTAGATTTAGAACATTATGAATAATTTTAAGTATTGGTTTATTAGTTCCACGTTTTGCAAGTAAGTTTGCTTGATTGTAGAATGAGTTAAGATTTGATTTGACTTTGTGTAAAGTGAATGAGATGTTTTTTAATTTTTTAATTTTTTAATTTCTTATTTTATTATTATTATTACCATTTCTAAATTTTTTTTGCTTGCTTTTTTTTAATAATTGTTAAATGGATACTGATTCTAAAATGACAATTCAGAATCGATATAAATTCAGAAATAAGCAGAAAAAGAATACATAAAACTACTTGTTTTATTATTATTAACAGATAAAGATTCAAATTGCATTTATTGCAATATTATTTAGATATATTAATTCGATTTTGTTGAGTTTTTTATTTAATATTTATTTAATGGTATTAGGTTCACTTAGTCTCACTAATAATTACTTCACAGAAATCTTAATCTACAGAGAATTATTTCACAAAGTTATTAGCAACTAATTAATTCATGGACAAGTCTGTTCTATAAGAGTATTTTACCAACAGCTAATTTTGCAGGCAAATAATTCTAGTCATTTTCATTAGAGTTAAGTTTAGGCTTAAAATCGAGCAATTTAAAAAAAATTGTTGATACAATATATTGAATTAATCGTTTGCAAAATAATTATGTCAGTAAAATAATTATCTACAAACTAAGTTTTCAAAAGCGTTGTTGATGAAATAATATAGAAATAAATTCGCTTATATATCTAGAAATATTCTATAAAAAAGAAGTGATATAACTCAAGTATAAATGAAAATATTTTAAAATAACAATACTAAAATAAAAAGCTCCCAGCGCATGATTAGGCACACAACTAGTTTATATTTAAGATAATTGGGTTTTGATTTTTGGACTGATCTGGAATTAATCAAATTTCACGATTTTGATTAGTTAAAGGTAGCAGGTGACTATCAGATAATCTCGTAATGTGCTGGCTCTACGAAGCCTCATGTAATTTTTCTTTTACATTATCTTTATTTTTTATTAAACGAACTGACTTTCATTTATATAATTGAAAAATGTTAACCATATCAAAATTTATATGAATCTAATAAAAACTCATTTTTTAAAAAATGTAAAAATGGGCTGTTTCTACATCATATATCAATAAGAAATTTTTCGCATTTTCATATAATAACATTTACGTAATGTGCCAGATTTCTAATGTATACATTAGAAATAAAGTATGCTTTGGACAATAATAGATATGTGAAAATTTAATTCGACATTCGGGTGACAACGATATTCCTTTTAAGAGAAGATATTATTTTTTATGCTAGGTCCTGCTCACATAGCCAAGTGGACTGGGCGTATGTAAGGCAGGACCCCGAAATATACATAGATAGGTCAGGTCAGAGAACACGTCACCATTATAGACAAATTAAATAAAGTAAGATTTAAATATACGTATTATTTTAAAAAATTATTAAAAAGGTTAGATTTTTAAATGCGTATTTGTATATCAAAATTCTACATGTAAAAGTTTAATTTGCGTATTTTTAGGCATAAATTTGGTCTAAAAATAAGCTACTCCTTTGTTTTGATCTTACCAGCATGGGAGACATTCGAACCCGATGATTTCTGGGATCTATGTTATACAAGTATTTATACAGAATTGTAGTTTAAAACCAGAATTTTCGGGTATAAGCAAACCTAAAAAAAAATCAATCATGTAATATTTTACTAATAAAATAGCTTCTAGGGAACGTCTTTTCAATAAACTCAAGTTGCATCATTTGCATCACGCTGCATCACAGTAGTTATAGTGAAGGTTGAAGTACTATCTACCATATAGTAAGAGGTAATAAAAGTATATTGTACTGCTCAATTCACAAAGTTCAACGTTGTTTTTTGTATTTTTATTTGTTTTTAGTTATAATATTAACTTGTTAGCTTTTATTTTCAAATTTTGTAGACTCTTCTTAAAGCTATGATGGTTCTTAAAAGATATTTAACACAATAGAAGTTATTTAATATATACAATAGTATAGTTTTATTAATTACACGGGTTTTTAAAAAAAACTATTAAGGGATGTGTAACTTGTTATCAAAACCTTTTAAATAAAGTTTTTAAAACTGAAAATTGCTATTAGTGCATGAATTAATAGTTGGATTCTTTTACAATGTGGGTTATTTTATTTCGAAGAAAATATTAATATATGAATAAAGCCCGTTGGTTGTTTAACGATTATCTATCTGTTTTGACAAAAATGATATCACGTGTTAAAAAAGCCAGTTTATTATTGGTTAACTACCTTATAATAATCCATGTATTTTTCCAAAAAATGAGAAAGTCCCCCATGCTGATCTTACCACCTCATTTTTTAAACCAAAACAATAATAAAATTGAGTACATGTATGCGCGGTATTTTGAAATAAGAATCGATTTTTCAAAAAAACAAAAATAAATAAATATATAAACAAATCTCTAAAAATAAATTTATAACAATAAATAAATATTGTATTACTGTATGTTCCCGAAAAATAAGCCTCCTTTTATGGCCAATTTTGAACACAAAAAATTAGGGGTAACTTATAAAATGATTTTTAGTTAATTGATTATAATTACTACATAGTAAAGTCTAAATTTTACTAAGCAAATCGATTAAAGTAGCATAAGTAACCTTATTCAGAAGATCAAAATACGTATACCCAGAAATTTTCATATAAATTGGATAACTTTTTAATATTTGACTTTTAATTTTTACGCTCAACGTATATGTTTATTTAAAAAAAAATTTTTTCCGTTGAACGTTTAAATTAAAAGTCAAATAATAAAAAATTATCCGATTTATATGAAGACTTTACTATTTAGCAATGATCATCGATCGTGGGGTAGCTTATTTTCAGAACTAAAAATTTTATCTTTTGGCGTGACAAAGGGGTATAAAGGCATTTTTATGTTTTTGGATTAAAACAAGGGGTACGGTATATGGCATATGTACATGCATACTAGGCTCTAAAAGTGCTAGCATGTGCAAAGAGCCTTAGTACGTATATACAAACCCTGTTTGAATTTTAATATGCAAGTTTATATATACGTGAGAATTTTTTTTTAAAAAAATAACATGCTACTACTATATCGCTATAGCCTATCTGTTATATAAAATTTTATACTATAATTAATAAGGTTAGAATTTTATTTGTATTTTTTTAATTTTTTTATTGTAAGGAATAAAGTTTGCATACTGATATTATAAAAAAGTCATGCGTACAGCAATTAATAAAAAATTTAAAAGTCACCTTATCTATCTATGTATATTTCGGGGTCCTTGTAAGACCTAGGGTAATGCTCCGAAGTTTGGGAGTTCGATACCCGGAGGCAGTAACCGTCTTTTATAATTTTTAATAATTTTTAAAATTTTAACTCGAGATCTATCGATCAATGATACCAAATATGGGGGATGGCTAAAGCCATATACCCACGTGATTTTTTGAAATTTTAGTTAAAATTCGTATCAGAGACTGTTTAGCATTAGGGTCAGGGTTAGAGTTAGAACCAATATAGATAAAATTACCTTCCTAACATTTTTTATTAATGGCCCAAGATATGTTTAGAATGCCATTTTTATGTTCTTGCGTTTTTTTTGTTTTTTGACTTCTTCAGACTGATCCATGTAAACAAAATTTCACGACTCCGTTTGGTTGATTTACATGAAAATGTCATATGGGTACATGGCTTTAGACGACCCCCAAAATTAGGTGATGGCTGAAGTCATGTACCCACATGATTTTTTGAAATTTTAGTTAAAATTTGTATCAGAGCCTGTTTAGCATTAGGGTCAGGGTTAAAGATAGGACCAACCTATAGGTAAAATTACCTTCCCGACATTTTTTATTAATGGCCCAAGATAGGTTTAGACTGCCATTTTTATGTTGTGTTTTTTTTGTTTTTGACTTCTTCGGGCTGATCTGTGTAAACAAAATTTCACGACTCCGGTTGGTTGATTTACACAGAAATGTCACATGGGTACATGGCTTTAGACAACCCCCAAAATAAGCAAACTCATATCTAACCTATCTATATATATTTTGGAATTCTGTGTGCGCCCATTTAAAAAATTTTTTCTTACTAAGTTAATGGCACATATATCCACTAATTAAAAGTTGTAGAGCTCGTCAAGACACATTTAATAGTCTAGTGAATGGCAAGATATTATTGAAAATGATTGGCTAACTATGTAAAATCTTTATATAAACAATTTTGATTACATAAAGATTTACATAGTTAGCTAATCATTTTTTAATGATATCTTACTATCCACTAGACTGATTTAGATAATCTAATACTATTAGATGTCTTAACAAACTCTACAACTTTTAATTAGTGAACATATACTATTAACTTAGTAAGAAAAAAATTTTTTAGATAGGTGCTTACTGTCTTTAGGTTTATGATTTTTATATATGATTTGTATTATATTTTGTTATGATTATTTTTCACATAACTGGTGGATCATCAATTAACTATATATTACAATAACAAGTTTTTTGTTTTGTCTCTTATTTTCAGTATAATGTATAATTACAAAAAAAATATATACTAGTATTTTTCTTTCTGCTATTGAGAAATTTATGCAACTTTTATTTATTTTTTTTTGTATTTGTTCTATTATGCATTTAATAACTAGCCTGTTATTCTAATAGGCCAATATTTGACAATATCGGTAGTTTTAACAGGTTATACAATCCAGTTTAATAACTAACAATACTAATCATATATATTATATTTTATTACTAATCAAATTACTAATAGCCAAAATTACTTTATATTATGAATTTAAGACAAAAGCTGCCTTGATACTTATATATTAAGACAGTAAATCATAATAAAAGTTATAACTGTTAATTTATTACAATTGACAACAATAAAAATGATGACAGTTGATTCTAATGCAAATTAACTACTACATACTGTATCATTGAAATAGTTACATGCTAAATTATAACAGAAATTACAACTACAGTTTTAATACAAACTAACTCAACTACATGTTGTAATAGCAAATAAATTTTATAGTAAATCCTAATAGAATTCACAAATATACAATATGTATATCACAATAGCTTGTAAGTTTCTTAACAAAATGTTTTACAGTATATTTCTGATAAAAACTAACCAAACCTTAACCATACTGTTTGTTACTACAATATTCAGTAAGTTGCAACAAACTTTTTATTACAAATATAATAGTAATTGGCCTGAGCGTAGCAACAGACCCTAAGTTTCTATGTGAAGTGATACAAAAATTACCTTCCTGATGTGCTTCAATTGTAAAAATCTTGACAAATTTTACTTTTTTGATATACTTGCATATGTATAAATTTTATTAGAAATGGAATTTGAAAATTTTTTGTCTGTCCGCACGTGTGTCTATATTTGTACTTTTAATGTTACCAACATATGCATATTAATGCGTTTGTGTAATATGATAAACATCATATGATGAGCTTCAGACATATAATGCTACGCATTAGCCTAGTTTCAATACAAAAACTAAATCAATTGTTACAGTTTGTAGAATTTACAACTATAATTCAAATGCAAAATATGTATTATAATGGCAAGTTATAGCAAAATTTTTACAATAAATTATTATAGAATTTACGATCATGATTCTAATACAAAACTTTAAATCATACTTTGTATTACTATAGTAGTTTATAATTATTTCTAACAAAATTTTTTGCAATAAGTTATGATAGAATAATTTACAGTAAATCACATAATTTTTAGTCTGCTACCTATCACATCCAATATATATATATATATAGTAAAATAGCGAAATAAAATCGATTTTTAGTTAATCACTGATAGTTGCTATATAGTAAAGTCTAAATTTTATTAAGCAAATCAATAAAATCACTTAAGTAAACTTATTTAGCAGATCAAAATACATTTATTATAAAATTTTTATAAGTATTGGAAAACTCTTTAGAGGAGTAACAAAAATCAGATAATTTTTTAGAAGGAGGAGGTGTAAAAAAAGTTGAAATTATATATAAAAATCCGACTATATATATAATAAGAAAGAGGAAGGAGGTAGGTCTCTGATAAAAAATAATCAAGTAATTAATGACACAGCCCTTATTAATTGACTTTTAATTTTTACGTTCGTCGAATATATTTTTTTAAAAAATTTTAATTTTTTCATCGAACGTAATAATCAAAAGTTAATTAATAAAAAGTTCTCCAATACTTATATAAATTTTGTACAGTACCGGACAGCGAAAACTATCCATTTTTTTAGCATTGTTTAAAGTCAAATAACTTCACAACAAGTAATTATTTTAAAAATCCCTCTTACAAAATTTTTATTTGTAACCTAAACTACAAATCTGTAAGACAGATTTTTGATATCTTGCTTTTTAAAGAAGTTATAAGAGTTTAAAGTTTAGCAACTTTAATAGTAAAGCAGAAATTTGGCACAGGACAATCTACCAATCAGATTGATGCTAATTACGTGCTCGTGATTTGATTGGTTAATATTTATTATTAAAAATCCAAAATTTGGTGCTTATTATATAAAAAAATAATTTTTATATTTTTAACCAATCAAAATTTTGTTACACAAAAATTAGCCAATCAGAATTGTTATAAAATTCTCAAATTTGATGGCCTAAAAAAAATAGTTGGTTTTTGCTATCCAGTACTATAGTAAGTAAATTTTTGATCTGCTAAATAAATTTATTTAAGTGATATTAATCGATTTGCTTAGACTTTACTATGTAGCGACTTTTGTTAATTGTGGAGTATTTTATTTTCAGGTCAAAGACATTTTTGAGTTTTTTTTAAATATTATAAAATTTGATTGGTCAATAGTTCTATCACTAGGGGGGTCAGAACCTATATAAACCCTAATCACATAATTTATTGCACTTCCCTAACTACATATTGTATTATTGTAATAGCTCATAAGCTTTGTAATAGAATTTTTACAGCAAATCAAATAGAAATTGTGACAATCTAATTCATAGTTAGCTAATATAGTAAAGTAATTAATAGTAAAATGAAGTAATTATAAAAATTAAAAATAATAAAGAAACTGGTCTTGAAATTTATTTAAGAATATCCAAACTTTTACCAATCCTAAGTAAGTACTCTGCAAATGTTTTTGCTTCTTGAGTTGTATTTTGAGAAACTCGCATATTGATATTTAAAGTAAAGACATAATTATGAATATGTTGCCACAAAAAGGATTTATTAAGAGCAGCATTGACAATTTGAGATTTAAATCCTTTAGGAACAACAGGTAAGATCTGCCAGAAGTCACTACCGAACAAAACTATCTTATCACCAAAAGGAAGTTTATTGTTCAAAATATCTCTTAAACTTCTGTTAACTGCCTCAGGAGCATAGCGATTTACCATCAGAGCTTTATCCTAAACAATTAAAGTTGTTTCATGAAGTAATTTTGCCAAATCAGATTCCTTTTCAATATTACAGGTCGAACTACCATCTAGCATAGCAATTGGAATTTTAAATCTAGAATGGCAGTATGCCTATCACATAATAACAAAGCTACAATTCCTGAAGAAGCTACTGCAAGCGCAACTTGATTACATATGCGAGGATACACTCATATAGATAAGTCTTTCCACTTTCAGCTAGCTTATCAACAAATAGTACACCACCAATACTTTGATTTATAAGGTAAATTATTTCATCGAATACTGCCTGTTGCTCTTCATTTAGTAAATCTATTTTAGCAAGATCACTTGCATTAATATTATAGAACAACTCCTCTAAAAGCAATGCTGAAAATTCACTATTAATTGATTTATCTGACAATTCTGGCAAATTATAATCGGAGATAGTTTTAAATGCCTTTATAATAATGCATTTAGATGTTGAAGAGTAGATTGAATTAGATATTGGCCATTTGGAATACCTGCATATGCAAAATCTTCTGATATTGTTTTAAAGTTTTCATTCCACAATTGACGTACATCTGCAATGTCAGCAAAAATTAAGAGTGTTGTGAAAAGAGCACGTAATTAATAGGGCATTCGAAATTGTCACGCTTCATCTATACATTGATGATGGCCATTATTGTTTTCAGGAAAACCACGCAGTAAGACACTTTCTTTAAATGTTTTGCATGTAATACTATTTACTTTTTTAAGATCGTTAAAACTTCTGGCTCCTTTGACTTTAGTTAGGAGTAATCGTAAATAATATCGTTCACCTAATTTGTTTGTTAGTTGCTATATGATAGTAATATTTTGCTAATAAAAAAACTATAATATAAATACTTACCCTTATTTGGATGTGCCATATAAATTCTTCCAATACAACCCCTACACTTTCGTTTTGTCCATTTTCTAATATGTTTATTCTGTGTATAATGCATTGGGAAATTAGCATAGAGTAAATTATTTGCTTTAGGATCTTTAGTATTCTTTTGAAAGTACACAGTAAGTATTGTACGTCAATTCCTTTCAGCTGTAGCTATTTCACTTAAATTGCTACTTTCATCAAAATTAACCCTCTGTTGGTCTAGAAGGTATAATTGCAAATGGGTAACTGCTGGGTGTATTCCATTTATTTTAAATCCCAAGATTCTCCATGCTGCTTCTGATGCTAAAATCCAGTGAGCTTCTACAAAATTGTGAATTTCATCAATAGTAACTAGGGTTCCTCAAATTCAAATCAAATCAAATATTGGATCAATTTGAATTTGATCAAATTAAATTGATCCTGATTTGAATTTGATTTGATTCATTCAAGTTGACATAAGTCAACAGATCGAAAAACAGGCTAAGCAGAGACTAGCCTGCTAGTTTCCAAAACAGGCAACCAGTCAGCAACCGGTTCGGCGGTTGTTAGTATGAAAGAAAAACCTGGATAGCATGCGATAATACATGCAAAATAAGTGTCATTCAATTAACTGCCTTAATTGGAATTATTAAATATTTACTAATGATAACTTTATTATATATAGAGATGAGACCCGTACATGATCAGATAACTCGCAATTGCGATAGCGAATTTGCGGTGCTTGAAAAAAAATAAAAATTCGCGCGAGTCCTTCTATCTAAATGTTACATATCCCCATATTTCGTATAAGGAGTTGTCTATACAACTCCTAAAACTTGTTGGTAGCTTACAAAAGCTTCAATTTCTATCGCAAAGTTGCTTTGTTGACAACAATATTCAAGAAGACGTTATTCAATTTGCAAAAATTTTGCCATTAATAGTACAATATCTTGTTTTAGGATATTCTTTGCAACCATTGGATAGATATTGTCAGCCATCGCAATGCAACTTAAAAAAAAAAAAAACTGTTAATCTATCGCCTTAGTAACGAGAAACATACTAGGGCGCTAATCGGATTCTGTATATGAAACAAGGCTTTGAATTAAGTTGGTATAAGCAGATATTCGGATTTAGAAAAAAAAACAAAAGAACTATTCTGAACCGCCTTAAACATAATATATTCATTCACAACTTGCTAGATAAAATATTAACATTGAATTTATTAAGTACAAATATTATAACTTTTATATAAATCATGTAAAATCTATATAACCAAAATCAACATCACAATTATAGCACTTTTATCAAGTACAACATCCATTAACGTTTCATGGTATACGATAAAATCTAGAGCATGAGATCGAAGTTGATTAGTATAGCATGGCTAAATCACTCACGAATCAGCCTTATTGTTACAACACTTGTGCATGCCTCGAGTCATGTCCTACGGCGAAGCGGTGAAATACTGGAGAAATTATGATTATGTGGATTATCGATTTAAACTAAAATCAAAGTCGAACTCCAAATTGGATGTGCCAAAATACATATGTACAATACTTTTAATAATTTAAATAATGAATTTCATTCCTTTATACTCATGTGCACTTGTAAGTCGACATTGGTGAAAATGACAATACATACACCCTGGCAAGATCCAGTTTCGTTCAATAGATACTCATTTATTCCTAAATATTTTATCACTTGGTGAAGAGGAAAAATTCATTTTAAAAGAATTTGGGACAGATATAGAATTTTTCCAAACAATATTGAATATGCAAGGTTCTCGAAGGTTCTTAAGTTATTGTCTGGAGAGTCAAGTTAAAAAAAAAAAAATTTATATATATATATAGATCGGTCTAAAGACTATATCGGCACATAGTTACATCAACAATAACAAAATGAAACATTATTCTCGTGACTTCATCATTATCTTTGGATGCTATTATATTTATTATTAAATCACAAGATCAACTTAAGTTATTCATGACTGGAGGTAAATGCCCTATAAATTTCCATGCATCATTTCAACTTTAGAAAGTCAAAAAAAAAAAAAAAAAAACACCCTTTTACAAGAAGTTATAATAGATATAACAGTTAAAAAGACTGTGACATTACTAAAACAAATAAAAACTTGAAGGATCAGATGATGAAATTCAGGAAGCATCGTTATTATTAGAAGCACTTAAAGCCTTCTGCTCAACCATTACATACCTCACTATTTCGAATATTGAATTTTCCACATGACTTCTAGGGCTTATTAGGAATTTACAAAATCTTCAATTTCTCATGCTATAGTTCATTATTAATATATCAGTAGGCCTCCGCATGGGCCCGGGCTACTCATGGATACCCACAGGTAGTACCATAAGGGCCGGGCTAGGGTATTGATTTCTAAGCCCTAGGGTAAGGGTAAGAGCTTAAAAGTGAGGCCCTTACACAAACGGGTAGGGCCAGTATTGTCATGGGACACGGATGCGGACAGCGGACAGTCCGGGACGGGACGTCCGGGACATGTCCGCCCAGAATTTTTTTTGTCCCGGACATTCAGCGAATCAACACGTAATCACCAACCAATAAAATTTGTTGTATCCATCGTAAATTATTATCATTTTTTACAAAACGCAAACCAAGGGTCTGTATATTTCCGCAATTTGATTGGTTTTACCCAACGGACTTGTCCCGGACATAGTAGGGACAAAGTTAAAAATTAGTGGGACATTGTCAGCAAACAATATCATTTGGGACATTATTGCGGGCATGTCCCGGACGTCCCATCCCGGACTGTCCGTGTCCCTGTAAAATTGGCGGGACAATATCCGTGTACAACACTGGGTAGGGCTAGGTATTACCTGTTACCCTACCCTTGTTTTGACGGGTACCCATAGATGTTATGTTCACGCATATGGGCCGATTTTTACTGATTTATGTGATATTTTCAAATGATCTCCCTGATTTGTACGACAGAATTTGCTAATCACACCAATCAGATTTATTTATGTAATAATTAATTTTGGTTTTTTTTTTGTTTTTTTAACTCGAATATAAGTTCACCTTGAGTCTACCATGAGTTCACCATGAGTTCACCATGAGTTTTTGTAGGTTAGAAAATCCTTCAACATTAGTTAGAAATGTTTATATGACTTTAAAAACAATTTTTACGTATTTACTGTGACCTTTGTTTAGACGAGAATCTTAAATTTTAAGAACTTCGTTGAAAGACCATTTATTGAACTACCCAAAAACACTATTATATACTGTAGACCATTAACAAATAAAGGTAACAAGAAGCGTTTTTTGTTAAAAACTGTTTTTTATTAGATTTTCAACAAACTGTTTGTATGAATAACATTATAATACAGTTGACTGATGAAATAATTACTGATATGTTCTTTAGGAATACAAAAGCTTAGTTCATGTATTTAAGACAAGTATAATGTTGTTAATGCAGTAATGGGTTTAATGCTTGAATAGGTTTGGTGCTTGTACTGTATAGTACGTAGTACGTAGCATGTTTGGGCCAACTAATTGTACCGTAATAAAAGTTTTATGTCAGAGTGTACAATCGGTTTGGATATAGTAATAAATACTATTTTTTTCTACACTTCGCTTTACGTAATTTTTTTTGTGTGTTTACAATTTTTATTTTTTTTCTTGCGGGTTTTGTTTTTTATCTTTCCACTGTTATTGCAGTATCGTAAAGTGATGAAATTTAAAAAACTAATCAATTTGATTGGTTAACAATCACATGTAGATCTACAATTAGAGATATCACATTTTTATATCACTCAAATCAGTCAAAATCGGCACATATGGTGACTTTCTGAGCTCTATTTATCAAGGCTTTAGACTACGTAATAATAAATTAATTTTTTTTTGTATGTACGTACTAGGGTGGTAACTCAACTAAGTAAATCAGAGCAAAACTTACTAATATTGCTAACATAGTTTTGATTTACTTAATTGAGTTACCACCCTAGTACGTACGAAAAACTTTCTACAAATTTTTATATGATACCGCACATAGCTTTGATTTGCTTAGTTGATAGGCTACTAAAATAAAATATCTGCACATATATACGAATATATGTAGTGAAACTGAACAAGTTGCAAATTTAGCGGGTTTGGGTCAAAATCCTGTAAACAGAATCCTGACAGCGTCAAAATCCTAAAAAAGGCAGCCAGAATTAGTTTAATGTTGACCAATTTTTTGGAAATTTCGGCTGTTGGGATTCTAATTTTTGGGATTTTGACCCAACCCCAAATTTAGCTTAATTCCAATCTTTAAGGTTTTAAATTTCTGTACTCTCAATAGTAATTTATTTAGTATACACGTGTGTACCAAAATTTTGAATAAATAATTACTGTATTTCATGAAATAACGTTATTTAATTATCACCTTTAAGAAATTCTTTACTGATCGCTATTCTTAAAGTAAACCACCCTTAATTCGTCATTTTATTTTCTTAAACTTCCTTACTATTACTCCCGCATCATTTATCCCTAAATTAAATATATCACTCGCATAACATTTAAACTGACCTGACCCTGTTTGATTGATAATCGTGATCGATCCCGAATTAAACATTTGATCTGCAAGCTTACTATTAGAGCTAAATCTGACATTACCAGATAATCGCTCTCCCAATTAGTAGCGATATTAAAAGATTTATTATTGCACTTGTAATTTTGTATAAGTATATTTAGGCCCACGGGCAGTTCATGGATATCTGTGGGTCTAACAGGCCGGGCTAGGGTATTGAATTTTGGATCCTAGGGTAAGGGTAAGAGCTCAATAGTTAAGCCCTTACACAAATGGGTAGGGCTAGGGTATTGCTATTACCCGGCCCTACCCGGCCCATGCGGAGGCCTATATACCGGAAGATGAACTAAAAGTCTGTGTAATGCAGTTTGCCGAAAATTTATCACCAACATTGCAATATCTTGAATTAAGGGACATTTGGTTGAATTCATATTAACAACAGCTGTCAACCTTCCGGGACTATCAATACTAGTACACAGCAATTAGCAACAACCAATCAGCCTACATTCAGGCTTAGTCGAAAAAGACGCACTTCTTAGAACCACGGTTTGGAGTCCACCACTTGGAACCTAAACCAGATACACAATAACTACAACTATTCACGGTACGTTGGAAGAGTTGGATAGAACAACCACAGGAGTCCTTAGTACATCAAGAGGCAACCGGGCAGCGTGACGGTGGAATCACGTGAACAAATAATTACAGCAAACAATTATACCGCTTATGCCACTTATCAGGAAAGAATCAAAACAACTGTCTAACCTATACTACACCACCTCAGTAACCATGTGCCTCCAAGGCATATTTTTCCGGATTACAATATATTGCTATTTTCTTAATCATCACAAAGCACTTTTTTTCCTAAAAAAAAAAAAAAAGAGTGCTGTAAATTGATTATCTTGATAATGGGAAAAATTCTAAAGCATTAATCGAATTCTGTATGCAAAACAAAGCATTGAGTTTTACATTACTCTAAAAAAGAAAAAAAATGTAAAATCCATCCATATGTGGGCATAAACCTTATCGCGAGCTCGATTATGCAATTGATCGCTGTTTTTTTGTCTGAAAAGAACAAGAGTCAGGCATCCAAATGTTTATATTACAATCGGAGTGAAACAGATATGACAGCCAATCAATATGTGCGCTATGTTTAAGTACATAAAGTACGAACTCATAATGATTTCAGGTTGTTTTTAGACAACTAATATCGAAATGGCAACAAAACTTTTCGAAAGACTTTCAAATGATTACCTTGAACTTCTTGACGATAAAGAAGATTTTAATGTCTTTGTATTTCAGAATAAATTTAGCAAAAGCTAGTAAGGACGAAATAATCATAAAAAAAAAATCAATTAATTTAAACCATATTTCTACCCAACAATTCGAAATAATATTAAACGTAATTATGAAGAAGTGATCTAATAGAAGACCAAGACACATCATCTATTGTTGAATGCATGCGTGCTGCTTGCGAGTTTCCTCTTAAAGAATTAGTTAAATATCTTGAAACTCATTTAATTGAAACGTATCCAGTAGGCCTCATCTTTGTTTCTCACACATTTAAAAAACAAGTTTTCAAATAATCAATTCAAGCCTTACAAAAATGGTGCAATGATATTGTGGCAAGATATCCAGATAACTTTTTGTCAGAAGATTCCACCTCGCCCCCGGAAATGCATCAATTTCACTTATCAAATGAGATGATTTACAAATAGAAGAAAAGAAAATCGAGAATTACGTCATCGAATGGGGACATAGTCAAAATTCTGGTTTATGATCTGATCCTACGAACAGGATCAATGAATTTTTCTAACTTTAAAGACCAATAATAATTTAACACCTAAATTACCTTCAAGAGCAACTGAACCATTATTAACTGTTATTAATAATGAAAGGCATACAGCCGAAATTGCGTCATGGATGATAAAAAAGCTGGAGCATATTCTGTAATAGATAACCCATATGAGCTTTAATTACTCCTTTGTGGATCCAGAAATGGTTTTACCAGAGAACCATTTCGAATTTATATGATTAGCAAGCAAATATTGTTAATTATAAAGGTTAATAGTACTGATGAAATTCTTGTTGTATAAAAGATCCAAGATATACAATTCATTTCTATTCTGGCCACGGTCCACAAAGTGCTAGTATATCATTCAAATGACAGGCAAAGGAGAACAGAATACCAATCTAGAACATCTAGAAAAAATTAGTGCAACCACAAGATGGCTCCGGACATACGACGCCACATGTTAGCAACGATATAAAAAGAAAAAAAAAACCTTTAGACGGGAACAAAAAAGAAAAATTTGACAAAGACAAGTTACACATACTCAATACTCATACCCAAAGATATCACCAAACATGTCAAAATATCATAAAATCCAGATATTGATATGAATCAAACTCAACACCATTATAGCATATAACAATCAGGCCTCACTAAACAAACCAATATCTTTGGAAGACATTCAGTCTTCACGTCAAATACAAAAAAAAAAAAAAGAGAGGAAACCATATGAGCCTAAGCGGCCTTAACTTCACAGGTAAAAAAAAGGAAGCCGAAGTGAAAAAATAATAGAATCATAAACTTTGGAAGACATGTGATTACGTAATTCTATCATTTTCTCACTTGCATTTTCCAGTCGGCCTGCTTTGTGCAGTGTGGGAGACCACCAGCTGATAATACATATTACAAATAACGCTGATGATGGTTATATCTGGCACAAATTGTAGTTGCTATTTCTGGGAGCATAGCCGGTCTAGAACCCCGGACATCTCTCATATAGGTCATAACTGGATTTTGGCCAATTTTGATCTAATTTGCTGAAAACGACAAAATCTATTTATTTAAATAACTTTTGATCCAGTAATCAGAATTGAATGAATTTTTTTTGTTAGATGCGCCTCACTGAGAGCTTCATTTTAAAAAAAGTTCATTCAAATTGGACCACTGGATGCCAAGATAATTGCCAAAAACTGATTTTTTGCATTTCAAATTTTGGGGGTTTTTGCTGAAATGCATAACATATGACCTCTGTACTACATGCTCGGGGTCCTGCCGGTCTCAGCTTGTGTATCAATCGCACTGATATACGCTACTGCTGCATATTATCAATAAAATTTGATTAATAAAGTTCAATATCTGGCCATGGCGATCAGGTGATTCCAATAATAAATATGTCATATGCATGCAATGATTTTTGTTCAAGTTGACGTAAGTCAACAGATCGAAAAACGGGCTAAGCAGAGACAAGCCTGCTAGTTTCCAAAATGGGCAACCAGTTAGCAACCGGTTCGGCAGTTGTTAGTATGAAAGAAGAAACCTGGATAGCATGCGATAACACATGCAAGATAAGTGTTATTCAATTAACTGCCTTAATTGGAATTATTAAATGTTTACTAATGATAACTTTATTATATATCGAGATGAGGCCCATACATGATCAGATAACTCGCAATTGCGATAGCGAATTCGCGCCCAGCCCACCCACCCAAGGGAATCCTGCCATTTCATTGTTTCTTTAAACTTCATGCCCAGTCGGCCTGCTTTGTGCAGTATGGGAAACCACCGACTGATAATACATATTACAAATGACGCTGATAATGGTTATACCTGGTGCAAATTGTAGTTGCTATTTCTGGGAGCATAGCCGGTCTCAGCTTGTGCATCAATCGCACCAATGTACGCTACTGCTGCATGTCATCAATTAAAGGAAGACACATGATTATATCATTTTCTCACTTGCATTTTCCAGTCAGCCTGCTTTGTGTAGTGTGGGAGACTACTGGCTGATGATACATATTACAAATGATGCTGATGATGGTTATACCCGGCACAAATTGTAGTTGCTATTTCCGGGAGCATAGCTGGTCTTAGCTTGTGCATCAATCGCACCGATGTACGCTACTGCTGCATATTATCAATAAAATTTGATTAATAAAGTTCAATATCTGGCCATGCCGGTCAGGTGATTTCAATAATAAATATGTCATATGCGTGCAACGATTTTTGAATATTTGAATTTGAATTTTTAATATAATTTTCAAATCAAATATTTGTCAAATCAAATCAAATATGGCCATATTTGAATTTGATCAAATCAGATATAGTCAAATTTGAATTTGAATTTGATCAAATATTTGATTCAAATATTTGAATATCAAATCAAATTGTGGAACCCTAACAGTAATTGGTTGATCAGGTGTTTTATTTGGCTGATTATCTTGTGTAACTTCGACTATTGCTCTATCATGGCCTTTATACATATACTTAAATAAGTATTTAATTGCCTTCATGCTAGCACATATTTCTATATTAATATAGCAATTGTACTTTGCTGAAAAAAATATATTGTGTGGTACAATCCAACAATTATCAATTGTAATTAATTAATTTTCTACTCTTTTTTCAACTTGATTATTATCTTGCCGAGGCCAATATATTGGATATGACCCATCATTTTGGATGGTTTCAGCTTGAAAATTCTTAGAATATCCTTTGGTGCAATGATTATGCCCTGTATTATCGACTAATATGCATGGAGCAGTGTTATTTAATACTCCACATGGCCCATCAACCATGTGTGTAATTATTGAAGTATATGCTATGGGATTAATTGATTGATCAGGTATTTCTGCACTAACAATATTATCGTATTCATCAGGTGATTGAGGTTTATTGTCAGGGTGGAGTATGATCAAGATATGCGCTTGAGGAAGTTCTTGTTTTTGAAATTCAATTATATGAATGTAAGCAAGAACATGTCCAAGCACGCCATGCTCAAAAAGGTCAGTTTTTAATTCTTGAAGCTTCTCTCTAAAAATTCAAACTAAAAAAAACCAAAATTTTAACCAATTTAGAAACTATCAACTTACCAACTTTTTCCCAAAAAAAACAACCTTTGAAAATAAAAAACCTTTTTTTTAAAATCTAAACCGTTTTAATGCAAAAATAGCTACCTGTAATCGTTAATAGTCTCTACATAGTAAAGTCCAAATTTTACTATAAATCGATTAAAATCGATTAATTAAACTTATTTGGCAAATCGAACTACACTTACCCTAAAATTTTTATCAAGATTGGATGATATTTTATTAGTTGCCTTTTGAAGATACAATCGTTGTAAAAATAAAATTTTTTAAAAAAAATATTTGCTAAAAGTAAAAGTTAAAAGTTACTAAAAGGTCGTTCAATCTTGATAAAACTTTTAAAATATGTGTAGTTCAATCATCTGAATAAGTTTAATTAATTGAGTTTAATTAATTTACATAGTAACATTTGGTCTTTACTATGTAGTAACTTAATTCGATTAGCAAAAAAAAAACAATATTAGCCACCCACGATCGTCAATAGTTTCTACATAGTAAAGTCCAAATTTTACTATATAAATCAATTAAAATCGATTATTTAAACTTATTTGACTGGTCGAACTACACTTGCTCTAAAATTTTTATCAAGATTGGACTATATTTTATTAATCGCCTTTTGAAGGTATGTCATTGAAAAAAATAAAATTTTTTAAAAAAAAGTATTCACTAAAAGTAAAAGTTAAAAGTTACTTACTAAAAGATTGTCTAATCTTGATAAAAATTTTAGGGTAAATGTAGTTTGATAGTCTGAATAAGTTTAATTAATCGATTTTAATCGATTTACATAGTAAAATTTGGTCATTACTAAGTGGTAACTAACTTTGATTAGCAGAAAAACGATTTTACCCTAGCTACCCTTGTAACTTTTTGCTTTAAAAAAGATAAAATATATATGGGAAAATACGGTATATTCTTACTAATAAATTAAAAGTAGTGCATACCTGTAATATCTGGTCTATCTTGTACTTGTTATTCAGGTAGGAGTAAGGATTGAATTCAGGCCAGTTTGGGTTGCAGGTCATGGTAATAAACAAATCTAGTCTGCTTATACTTAGCAGAGCCATTGCATCCTGGTATTGTTAAAGCATATCGCAAGGACTTCCAATAAAGGTAGCAGGAAGTATTACTCTGAACCAATAAGCGTTGGATCACTATTGCCACGCATAAAAACTGCATCTTGAATACCCTTGTATAGATTGCTTTTAATCTTTTCCTATTTAAATTTATAAAAATTTAAACGACCTGATTCTATTTTAACATGCATATCGACTAAAAACTAGTGGAAAGGCATCCTGCTAGTAAAAGTGAGTTGATGGACTAAGGTCGAACTTGAATTCTGTATGCGTAAAACTCCATTGCACTTACAAATTTTCTATGCCATTTTGTACTAATATTACAGTTAATTGCATTATTATTTTCAATTGTAGAATTTTCATCATTAGTAGGAGCCTCGTTACTATTCTCAAGCTCAGTGGCATCTTCTTCATTGTTAGGAGCTTCGTTAATATTTGTACTATAAATTACATACTTTTGTATATTCTCTTTTTTCTCTTCATCCTCTTCTTCTTTGTTATAGAAATTTTCATTTATGGTTGAGTTAATAACTTCGAATGGCAAAGTTTTGTATGGAATTTTTCGTAGAGACCACCCTTGTCACCATATGGAAACAAAATTGGGTAAGCTAAAGAATCATAGCATGCACTGATTTCAGAAATGTGAATTAATTTATCCATTTTCGTATGTAGGACAATGTCACGATTCTGTATCACATCTGAAGGTATCTTATTATTGATCCAAATTGCCGCTACCTGAGAAGCCATTGGTGCATTGAAAGTACTTAGATCAAGTCCAGGAATATCAGCATAAATTAGCATTGTTAAATTTGCAATATTTTCAATAGGTAGTCTCGAAATATATCGCAAGTTAATCACATAAGGATTTACTTCGTCTAGCATAGTTTTTAACGATTGGATAAGTGCAGGATTAAGTCCACTATTGGGAATTACATAAGTTTGATGATCTAGTTTGTGTTGAGTATCCCAAATATACATTTGTAAATATCGAGGTTTAATGTCGTTTTCTGGTAATAAGGAGCCAACTCTATGATAAAAGGAGCCTTGCACACGGTAAGTATAAACACTACTTTGTGCATTAGCAAAATTATTGTCTAACTTTGCACCAGTAGAAGTAAAAGAAAAAGCAGAGTTGTAAGCCCAGATTTTATATCTGAAGTTCTTTGCAATATCATTTTGACTGGAAAGTAGATGATTTAAGAATGGAGGAACATCAGGTGCAACTAGCATTACTTTCCCATTTGAATAGCACATTCCAGGGCTTTCTGAAGATAATTTTAATGCATTGCAATGACTACATTTAATGTATTTATTAGCGGCGATATGGTGTGGAATAGGATGATGGCCTGCATTCAAAGATTCAGAAAAGTTATATGCGAAATTATGTAGCTGATATTTATTTGTTTGACGTTGACTATGGTTAGAAGCTTCATTTTGAATTCAGTGTAGATTCTGTGCTTCGCTTTTGATAGCCTGTCATTGTTGGTTTGCATTGGCTTCTTCTTGTTGTTGATGTTGCTGCTGTTCTGGTATTTCTGTAGCTTTTTTCTTTGCTTTCGTGCAATATCAGCTTTTCTTCGTTCTTGGCTTGTGGCTCTATGGCGTGGCATTAGCAATTGATTTTTTTATTTAAAAATGCGTTGCTTGCAGTTTCGTTCCTAAGTTGTAAACTTATTAGAAAAGTGATTTTAAACTTTTAAACTTTAAATATGATAAAAAATATCTATATTTATATGATGACTACGTGAACAATAAAGATATAAAGATATAAATATTGTTATGCGCTCATAAGAAATAAATAATGCTAAATATTGTTATGCGCTCATAAAAAATAAATAATGCTATAACATAACACAAAAGTAATACAAATGGACAAAAAAATCTTAATTATACATGGCAAAATAGATTCCGTATATATGATTTTGTGAACTCTGATAATAGGGACGGCCACATTATATCATCTGATGTAAGACAAAGGACAATTATCATGATCACAGTACCAAAATTCGACCAATCAGATTGCTTTAAGCGGACGGATACTTTATAACTTTTATAAGATAGATAGATTGTTACGCACTCATAAGAAATAAATAATGCTAAATATTGTTACACGCTTATAAGAAATAATGCTAAAACATAATACAAAAGTACAAATGGACAAAAAACTCTTAATTATATACGACAAAATAGATTCTGTATATATGATTTTTTGGACTCAGATAATAGGGATGGCCACATTAAATCACCTGACGTAAAACAAAGAACAATCATTATGATCACGGTACCCAATTCGACCAATCAGATTGCTTTAAGCAGACAAACATTTAGAACTTTAGTAATATAGATTGTTACGCACTCATAAGAAGTAAATAATGCTAAATATTATTACGTAATCATAATAAATAATGCTAAAACATAATACAAAAGTAATACAAACGGACAAAAAAACTTTTAATTATCATCACCAAAATTTGCACGGGGATTACTATCAATTTTTATTATTATTGAATAGTACAGTGCCCGCCGTAAGTATCCGACCCCCTATAACAAAAGAGAGGCAAGATAAAACTTTATTTTTTTTTTTTATTAAAAAATACATGATTCGTTTAGACTACTAATACATTGTGTAATCCCCATTGGCTTCAATTAAAGCCTCAACCACCTTTCCATACTACGGACTAATTTAGTAACAAGTTCACAGGTTAATGCATTTCACTCTTTTACCAAACACGATTTTAATCCTGCAAGAGTTCTAATTTTTTTTCTTGCTATTTTAATTTTTAACAATCTCCAAACATTTTCAATAGGATTTTGGTCGGGGGAAACAGATGGCCATGGAAGAACCTTGACGTTGTTTTCTTCCTTCCAATCCTTTGACAAAGTTGCACAATGCTTCGAGTCGTTGTCTTCTTGCAAAATCCATTTATCCGAATTGGCCCCAAAAAGAAGCTCAGCAGACGGGAGGAGACCTTGTTCATATATCTTAACCATATATTTGGCATTCAAGTTGTGCTGAAAGTAAATCAGCTTGCCAAAGCCCGAAGACGAAAAACAACCCCACACGTTGAGCTTCAACGGATGCTTCACGGACCGCCATAATTTACGCCGCCCAGACCACTGCCAGGTTCTTGGATGCGGTTGATTCAAACGGAATGTACTTTCATCTGTAAATATTACCTGGTCCCAGTCGAAATCCTGATGATCTTTTGCCCATTTTAGCCGTTTCTCTTTGTGCTTCTCTGTGAGAAGTGGTTTGGAAAGTTTCGCCATATATTTTGCCCCACCTTCACGTAGACGCTTTTGAATAGTGCGTACACTAATGCTAACATTCCGTTTTTCCATTTCCTGTTGTATTTCAACAGCAGTTACATTTTCTTTGTCACTTGCAAGCTTAAGGATCTTTGCATCTTGCCGCGGAGTGGTGATCCGATTTCGACCAGGTTTTTGTTCATCATTTAAATTTTTTGTTTCCCCCCATTTTTTTACCCAATAAAGCGCAGTAGACTTACTACAGCCTACAATCTTTGCTGTAGCACCAAGCCCAAGCTTCGGACCTTTGGAATGATAGTGCAAAAAAATGATTTCATATCGCTTATGCAGCGGAAGAGGCATTTTAAAGGTTCAGAATTTGGGCGGAGAACATTGCTCTGGTAAATGGATAAATTGCCTGCAAATGGTAAGAATGATCAGCGTTTGCATCATTGTTTGTCGTGAGAAAATTTTAAGGTTGTATGTACAATGCACGTGAAGTTACACCGGGTCGGATACTTACGGCGGGCACTGTAATCAATTTAAATCCCCATGACGAGGACTAATGATTAAGATAGTAATTGATAATAATCAATAATAATCGATAGATACCAGATTAAAAATCACAAATAACAATACTGTTATACTGTATACTTATTTTTAAACTTTTTACAGATTTTCACATGTTTTTACATGTTTTCACAAGGTTTCGCAATTTAATATAAAATTTTATATTTTTTTATTATTTTTATTTATTATTATTATACATTATATTTTAATTAAATATATATTTTTAATCAATATTATATATTTTATTATATATTATTATACATTTTTTACAAAAAAATAAAAAAAAATAACAAAAAAAAATAAAAACAAAAAAAATGATGAAAAAAAACAAAAATGAAAATATTTTGAACATTTTCGCACTTCGTTGCATAATGCTAGCTCTATACACTTATTTTACTTACCCTGCAGTTAGCTATTATTTCTTTTCTTCTTTGTTTAACTATAATATTCGCTTTTATTTACTTATATTCGCTTATATTTGCTACTTCCTAAGATAAAAAAAAGCCAAAAAAAATAAACCCAAAAAAAACAAAAATGAAAAATATAGTAATATTTTAAACTACTTTCATACTTCGTCGCATAATACTAGCTCTATACACTTATTTTTTTACTCTATAGTTAGCTATTATTTCTCTTTTTCTTTGTTTAACTATTATATTCGTTTATATTCACTAATATTCGCTTATATTCGCAACTTCCTAATAAATATAAAAAAAAACAAACAAAAAACAAAAAACAAACCTGAAAAAACAACAAAAAAAACAAAAACAAAAAACAATAAACTATTATATTTGCTTATATTTGCTTATATTCGACTATATTTGCTTATATTCGTAATCTCCATTTTCCTGAAGTAAGAGTTTGTGATCTTGCAATTCAGAAATTATTGAAGGTTTTTACCAAGTGCCAGAATAAAATAAATTAATAAATATAAAAAAGACAAAAAACAAAAAACATGAAATGAAAAATAAATAAAACAAAACTTTGCGAAAACTTGCGAAAACTTGCGTTCTTGAAATTTCGAAATTGCTAAAGAAAGTAGTTGTGTGTACTTGCAAAGTGTCGAAAGTCTGAGTTGGCTTGTAATAAGTGCTGCTGAAAAGTTATTGGATTTCTTGCAAAGTGCTAATGGTAAAGTGTAAAAATAAAATAAAAAAAAATTAAAAAATAAAAAAAAATATAAATAAAAAAAAAAACAAAACAAAACTAAAAAAAATGAAATGAACCAAAAAAAACAAAAAGAAAACCAAAAAACAATGTAAAATTGTTAGAAGATCTAAATTATAAACAAAAAAAATAAACAAAGATCTAATCTGATCTTGTAGTACAATTATCAAAAATCATCGAAACATTTAGAAAATATTAGTCAAATGCGTTCTTGATATGATCCAGATTAAATATTTTGTAAGTATTTGAAATATTAAAAAGAAAAAAAAATGAAAAAAAAAGAAATAAAAAGGGAGAGAGGAGTAAAAGGAAGAGAAAGGTAAAAGGAAGGAAGGGTAAAAATCGTTCAAAACAGCCTTTTTTTTTTTTAAGTTTTTTAGCACATTTTGTGGAATATATATCTATGATGCTTGGTAGCTTACAGATCAAATGGGCTTAAGAGATTTTGAACTTGTTTTTTTTTTTTACCCGGTGATTTGGGTTGAAATTTTCATAATGGTATGTAATTGCTAAAGATCTGTTAATCGTTATATATCATTTCAAATAATTATGATTATAATCGATTTATAGATATATAACGATTATAATATAGAAAATGATATATATCGATTATAGATATATATCGATTTTTAGCCAGTTAATCAATATATATCGTTATGTTTTAATTGATATAAAATAATTAACTATTATATATCGATTAATATCTATATATAAAAGTTGCTGATGATACATGGCAAATTAGATTCTGTATATATGATTTTTTGAACTCAGATAATAGGGACAGTCATATGTAAATCACCTGACGTAAGACAAAGGACAATCATCATGATCACGGTCAGATTGCTTTAAGCGGACAGACATTTAGAACTTTGGTAAGATAGATTGTTATGCACTTATAAGAAGTAAATAATGCTAAATATTGTTATACGCACATAATAAATAATGCTAAAACGTAATACTAAAGTAATACAAATGAACAAAAAAACTTAATTATACACGGCAAAATAGATTCCATATATATGATTTTTTGAACTCAAATAATAGAGATGGTCACATGTAGATCACCTGACGTAAGACAAAGGACGATCATCATAATCACAGTACTCGGATTCAACCAATCAGAATGCTTTAAACAGATGGACACTTTATAACTTTTGTAATATAGAAGATTTGTTTTTTTGAACTCAGATAATAGGGATAGCATATGTAGATCACCTGACATAAGACAAAGGATGATCATTGTGATTACAGTACCCAAATTGACCAATCAGAATGCTTTAAGCAGATGGACACTTTATAACTTTTATAAGATAGATGACTATCTTGAAGAGGCGATTCCAACAAGCCCAAAATTGCTAAAATCTGATCATAGTATTACAGGATCATTAAAGTTTTATTATTATTTTGATGAAAATAGATTAGTTTGACTACTGTATATATCTGAAAATAAGTTAATATCTAAAATAAGCTACCCCCCTAATTTTTTTTAAAATCTTAAAAAATTTATTAGCAGTTGCTATATATAAAACTTTTTTTTACTAAGTAAACTTTAAAAGTTCAATTAAGTAGGTTGTTTAGTGCATCAAAATACACTTATAATAAAAATTTAGTAACATTTGGATATCTTTTTATTGGTATGTTTTTAATTTTTTCAAAAACAATATTTTGAAAATAAGCTATTTTACGATTTTTTGTGTAATTTTTTGACCAAAAAAGGAGGTCCACTAAAGCCTTGTACCACATAACTATTTATATGTAGATTAGCCAATCAGAATCATGAAATTTTGTTTATACAGAGAAGTCAAAAATCAAAAAACTGCAATACTATAAAAACAATAGTTTAAACCCGTTTTGGTGCATTAAAAAAAAATGTAAAGAAGGCAATTTTACCTATATTTATACCCTCTCCTAACAGTAAACTAACCCTAACCCTAATTATAACTAAAATTTCAAAAGTCATGTGGGTACAAGGCTTTAGTGATCCCCAAAAAAGGTAGCTTAATTTCAGACATATACGGTAATTTAATTTTTATCAAAACAATAAAAAAACTAAGCGATCCTATGATTCCATAATTGGATTTTAGCAATTTTGGGCTTGTTGAAATTGCCACTTCAAGATAGTTATTTTAGTGATAAAATTATAAAAATTAAACTGGTCTATCAAAAGCTATTCATAGTTTCATATTAATTTTAAAATTTGCTTTGCATAGCTTATTTTGGTTAAATTATGATATATCAAGAAGTATTGGTCAAAATTACAAAATTTTGGTACCATTTAATTTGTCTCATAGAAATGAATCAAATAGTAACAAAATTATTCAATTCTGATCAATAGATTTAATAGATTATAAAAATAGTATGTGCACTATAATTGGTATCTATGTTATAATTTATCTTTGTTAATCTGTATATTGTAATTAACAATATCTCATAATCTAGTGATTATAATTGAATGATTTTGTCACTATTCGATTTGTCTTGATGAGACAAATCAAATGGTACTAATATAATTTGATTCTTATCAATATATTATGTATTATTAGCAAATTACTTAATTGTGCTATAATACTCATGTCTACCTTATATAGCTTGAATTTTTTTAAATTGAGTACAGTATGTGTATTTAAAAACACCTTCTATAATTTTATTTATGTACAGCACATTGTAGCATGATTATAAATTTGGAAACTTCTAACCTATTTAATATTAATCTTTAATCTTTAGGAGTAGTAATTCTTAAAAACAAAATAAATGAAATAGTGCTATCAAATGACATAGGCATAGTCAAGTGTGAAAAATGGTCACTTAAATGGTATTTAAAATCTCAAATAAAAAAATCTAATATTTATCTAAATTACTTTATGAATTAAAAAATAGTAATAGAGAACATTAAGAAGTAAATTCTTGATATTTTAATATTTATAAAATTTAGCTATTACTATATCAAAATTTATACAAACCACAATAAATTATACAAAAATTTTACTAATTAATTTATATAGTATATTGTATGCCCCAAGGCAGTGTTGTACATTTTCACTGTCCCAGCCTTTTTTTGGTATGTCCCAACGTCCCAACGTCCCAGTGTCCCAAGTGTCCCAACTATGTCCCAAGCCTTAATAATTAATAAATTAATTTAAAAAAATATATGATTATATATTTTTTTAAGTGCTGAACACATTTTTAAAAAAATTTAATTAGATTATCTTAATAAAATTTTAAATAATTTCAATTTATAAAATTGTCCCAGAATGTCCCAAAATGTCCCAATGTATGTCCCAACTGTCCCATGTACAACACTGCCCCAAGGTGTTCTACCAATATGATTTGTATTACTATTAATTTTTTAAAAGTAACTGCTAAACTAATTTGCTTAATTATAAAAAACCCTAATCCACAAAGAATATAATTTGATTTTTATAGTAGGGACCTATAATAAAGATTTCCCAGTCCTGTTCCAACACATTTATTTATATTTTTTATAGTAAATAAATATTTTTGAAATGTTATTTAAATGATTTTTATACTCATATGATATTAAAATAGGATGTGATTTTAAAATATACTAATAACTTTACAAAATTTTAGAATTTTTAAATTGCAATAGTTAGCCAAATATAAGCAAAAAAAGCACATTATTGATATTAAATTAGTTATTTTAATAATTTATTACAAAATTGCTTCATTATCAGTACTATTAACTACCTAATATAATAGTAATTTTTAGAACTATATTTGTGCTAAATTATTGCATCCATATTGCCAATATTAGCATTTTATTATTATAATAATTGGCAAATATATTTATAAGATTAAATTATAATAATAAAATGCTAAAAAATACCCATTTTGGCAAAAATTTTGTATTTATAGTACATTATCAGCGCTATTAAGTGGCTTATTTTTAGCAAATCAAAATTTAGCACTTTTTTGTAAAGAAATTTTGGGTACTATGGTGCCATCGGCTTTAAATCTACATAAAAAATAGCTTTACAAAAAATGCTACTCCTCTTTTAAAAATTTATAAAATATAAAACTAATATACAAGTTTTGTTCTTTATGTCCTAAAGAATAAAACTGTGGTTTAGATTTCAATTTAAAGCTAAACTGGTAGAGCAGTAGCCTTTTAAAAATTGCCAATTTATTAATAAATTGAAAAAAGTGAACGTATATATTTTTAATTTAACCCAATCAGAATGCAGAATTATGGTCACGTGACACCTCTTTTGGGGCGGTGAAAAACCCAGAAAGTCACAAATAAAAAAAAAAAAAAAAAAAAAAAAAAAAAAAAAAAAGCAACTGTGCATTTTGATTAGATACTTTTATATCACATGACTTTTTAGCAAAAGTGAACAAATCATAAAATTGTAGATTTAAAGCCGAGGGCACCATATAATATAATTTTGTGACCCTAAAAACCAAACATGCTGATATGTAATACTTATTAGACAAACTTGTTATCAATTATAACATACAGATCATGGTTAGAGTGCCCAGAAATTTGCTGTTAATGATAGTAAATTATGCTTGCTAATGATATAAAATTATGCTTTTAATGCTAATGATTTTTTTAAAAAAATTTTTTTTAAATTAATAAATTTTATAGTTATTATATTATAATATAAAATTTTAAAAAATAACTATTTACACCTGCTGTATATTAACAACAAGGTTTTAATTCCAAGAGTGGAGTATAAGTTAAAGTGTCATATAGTAAACAAACGAGTATGTGACCATTTGCATAGACCATGGTTAATTCTTATTAAAAACAAAGCAGGGCTGGCAAGCTCTACAGCAAACAGAATCCTACACCATCGTAATCTTTTGGGGCTCAAATCTATTTAGCAAGCAAGATTAGCTCAGCAAATACCAAGCTTAATTGAAATATTACGAATAGCAGGGTCAGTGACTTGGATTAAACTCAGGCAGGCCCAATTAGATAATAAAAGTGCAGATTGCATTTTATCTTGGAGTATTGACAGATGCAAGATTAGTGAGCTTAGATTCAATTTTAATGCAAAATTAGTACAAGAAGCAAAAATACTTAAAATTAAGGTAGAATGCAAAGAAATGGAAGAGGCATTGAAACTTGCGTATGGACCAAAAAAAGAAATCTGGGCCTCTTAAACATGAATGAAAAGAAAGGTTTTCTGAAGAACAAAAGCAGCCGCTGGATAGTAATGGAGCAGTTTATCAGCCAGGATAGCGTCCATCTGTTAACATGGTTACAATTACAAAAACTCAAAGGCCTTAGTGGTTGTGAAAAATCCATATGGTTTCAAAAGATAGAAGAGTTCTAATATATAATATTAAATCAAGAGAAGTAAAGCCTCAATTTAAGTTAAAGTGCGATAATAGCTTGGCGATCCAACCTACTCTGGTACCAGTTACTGGTGACAAACGAAAACAAGAATGAGTTCTCTTTGGAACAAATAGAGAAGAGACAAACATAGGAAGAATTAAAAGAAAAAAAGGAGAAGTTTTAAAAATTGAGTACTGGGTATATGGAAAAGAAACACTGAATCTTTAATTAAGTGCGCAGGATGTCAAATGGCAGAAAAGAACGATAATAAAACGTGTCTAATCAAAAAAGGTTTCGCGAAAGTAGAAGAACCCTTAAAAAAGGTGTTGTCAAAAGAAATAGGGAGAATAGTGCACTTTGTGAGATTCTAGTTAATGCTTTGAGTACTTGTATTGGGTTAAAGAACAATGGTCTGAGCACGGTTAACATGGAGGTAGAAGTTTTTATCGAAATGGTAGTTAATTCATTAATCAACAAGTACATAATAGAACAAGAATTCAAAGCTAGACTCAAGGAAATAGCACAAAACTGCAATAAATCAAAATCTAGGTGTATATATAGATGGTTCACTAGAAAAAGTAGGAAAAATCACTCAGCTATGAAGAATGGGTATAGGATGGATTATCCTAAATGAGCAGGACAAGAATAATCCAGTTCTTTTAATGCAATTTGCAAGTGCAATACAAGACTGGCCATCATCAACTAGGTCAGAATTAGGCAATAGATATTGCATTGCTCATGATCCCACAAAAGTGCAAAGTCAATATATATACCGACAGTGCAAATGCGATTTGCATAATCAAAAAAGTGTTGTATAACTTGAAAAACCAAAAATTTCAAAGTTAAAGAATAGAAGTATCCTTGCAATGATCAAATGTTTAATTAAACTTAAGGAGCTAGATATTAATTTCGTTAAAGTAAAAGTGATATTTATTTACTTTAACGAGCAGGTGGATATAGAGCTTTGACCCGGGTCAGAAAATAGTGACCCAGATACTTATTCGGGTCATGACCTGGGTCAACGGGTCATGCGAACAATTTTAAAGTTTTTTGCTCTTTCAATTACTAAATTAGGGAGGTAATTGAACCTATGTAACAATGGATCATAGGATTCATAAATTCAATTGTCTCTCTAGTTTGAAAAGATCGATAATGCACGTTCGCTTTAAATAGAAATCATGTGCAAGAAGCAAAACTATTATCTATAATAAGGTATTTAAAGATAGTTTAAACTTAAATGAAGCGGAATTATTCTATTACAAAATAACCTTGTCTAATAATTCTCTGCGAATTAAGTTTTTTTGTAAAGTAATTATTGGATTGTTTTGCTGAAAAAACTTTTAAGCTTTTTTATTCAACTCGAGATTGTAGTTTAACCTTTCACTAATCAAAATCACTTTTCGAGAAAGAATGTTCTGTGAAGAAGAGTGAAAAAGTTTAAATAAATTAGAACCAAAAAGAGAAATAAGGTCAATATTTTTCATTTTATAAAGTAAGGATACTGAAATGAATATAAAACAATAACATATAGTGTTCGGCAAGTAGAAAAGAATTGGTGAGTTGATCGAAATCGAGTGTAACTCTGAATAAATATTAAATAAAGAAACTGAATTAATGTTAAGTAAAATTGCAATAAATGCAATTTGAATTTTAAGGTGATCTGTTAGTAATGATAAAAAGATATACTTATTCTGCGTCATTTCTGAATTTATGTCAATTCTGAATTGTCATTTTAAAATCGGCATCCATTTAACAATTATTAGAAAAAAAAAGCAAGCGGAAAAAATTTAGAAATAATAATAATAATAATAATAAATAATAATAATAATAATAATAAATATTAATAATGAGGGTGTGGCGCCTTAGAGAAGTGGTCAAGGTATCACCCCCCAAGCGGCAGGTCGACAGTTCGAATCCCACTGTTGACATTTTGAATATAGGCCCGTGTTTGGTAACCATGTGGCTCAGATCGGTTGGGTTAAAAGCCTGTTACCTTGGTTCCACCATCTTGAATGGGAGCTATGGCGCAATGGTGTTACTGTTACACCAAAAAATCCAGGAAACTGGAGAAATGGAAACCCGTTTGGCAAGTCCCGAATTAGGAGGTAATAGTGAAGATCTATGACGGTACTACCAAAAAAAGGTGGGTGACCGGGATCGGAATGAACCTAATAAGGGCCAATTCGGCTACCGATAGGTGGCTGAAAAAACCTTGTGTTGAAGTGTGTGGGACATGGATCATGAGGTTAAACTTCCAGATACATCGAATTAAGTAGATTAGGTCTGGTATGGCAGATCGCTTCTGGGCACTTTAAAAGCAGCCGGGGGATGTCGGTCATTTAACTTGTTAAGTATGAATGGGTAAACAATTGATAATCAGAGGGTTTAGATAGGCAACACCTATAGCCAGTGTTGTCATGGGACACAGACACGGACGGCGGACAGTCTGGGACGGGACGTCCGGGACATGTCCGCCCAGAATTTTTTTGTCCTGGACATTTTGCAACTCAACACGTGATCATCTACCAATAAAATTCGTATAATTCCGCAATTTGATTGGTTTTACCCGGCGGACATGTATCATATTGGGACATTATTGCGGACATGTCCTGGACGTCCCGTCCCGGACTGTCCGCGTCCCTGAAAAATTGGCGGGACAATGTCCGTGTACAACACTGCCTGTAGCGGGTTGTAGGTATGGCAGCTAGTGTAGAACCTTCAGGCGGACTACTTAAATTAGACACCAAAAGTGTACGAGTGGCTAGTTGTATCTTTGTTACAATTTGTATATTCATGTATTATTGCAAAGTCTTAATAAAGGATGCACCGGCGAGATTGCCAAAGTTTAAAAAAAAAATAATAAAAAATAAAAAAATAAATAATAATAATAATAAAGTAATAATAATAATAAAGTAAAAATAAAGAATTAAAAAAAATATATATAATAAATAAAAACGAATAATATATGCTCGCCTAAATATTAAATGCTAGCTAACATTAAAGAATACATACATTCGAATATTCATTGATATTTAGTAATTCGTATCAATTGATCTATTTTAATTATTACATACGTATGTAAACTATGTGCAATAAATTTTAATTTATTCAGAATAATGCGAGTTTTGTACCTTGTTAAAAATTTTAAGAAAAGGAATTAAAAAATCACTGTAAAAGGTCATATACAAGACCCGTGTCTCTTACATTCCACCAAAAAAATTAATTCGTAAAAAAAAGAAATTAATTAGTAAAAAATGAAGGTGGTTCTGATATATAGGGTCTTGTATATGGCCTTTTACAGTACTATCTTTGGCAGCAAACAGGTATGCTTAATTACAAGAAAACAGATACGTAAGTATGAATTAATAATGCAAAAAAAAAGTAGTAACAAAGAATAATTGATAATGTATGATTGAAGAATAATGTTTTAAAACATTCAGCAATCGAAATATTTAGGTTGCCTAAATATTTTAGGCAGCTAAAAATTTTTCGCAGCTAAAAATATTTACAGTTTAGACTGCTTAAAATATTTTCGCCATTACGGCATTACGGCAAGCAAAAAAAATTTAGACCCACATGCATAATTACATCTATAATGTATTATCGTCAACATGTTAATGTGGGAAAAAAATAAAAAAAAAATGGATAAATGTTCTATGTTGCAACAGAACTTATGCACCGGTATATATGATCTGAACATGAAAAGATGGAAATAATTTCTGTGTATTATATTTTCAAACGAATGGTCTTATCGCAATATGTCTATGAATTAAGTGTTTGATTCTACTAGTATAAACTAAAAAATAAAGTAAATAAAAATTAAACAAGCCAACGTACGTATGTAAAAAAAAAAAATACTATATGCATTTTTTTTAATAAAACAAACACATGCATTATTGTTTGTTTAACACAGAAAAACTAAGTTTTGGATCGTACAGGCCAACCCACCCATTTTAAAGTCTAATTTTAAGGCCAAATTTCAATCTGTAGTAGAGCTTTACTATATAGTAAATTATTTCTTACTACCTATAAACAGTTTATATTGGTTAAATTGCGCAATAAAGCATTTTTGCCTATTTTGAAATTTGACCTGTTTGACCTGGGTCAGAGCAATTTTTGACCTGTGACCCACCAGGTTGGATAATCTGTACAGGTCACCCGACCCAGATCAAAGCTCTAGGTAGATAAGTTGGCAAAGAAGGGTTGCAAGAATGGGAAAGTTATTAGTTGGAATGTCAAGTGGTCAAAATTGGTAAAGGCCGTACCTAGGTGGAATTATTACATAATAGATACTCCTGTTAGAGGTTTTATAAATAGTATTACAAAAGGGTATGGCGATATAGAGAAGCTGTCTGGTTGTCACCCCTCAAGCGGCAGGTCTAGAGTTCAAATCCTACTGGAGACGAATTGAAAAATAGGCCTGTATTACGGTAACATTTGTTCATCGATCAGTCGGGTAGATTACCTGTAACCTTGGTTAAAGACAAGGGACCAGAACAATTGAAACCCATTTGGCAAGTCCCGAGTGGAGAGCTGGACTTTCAATGGTACCAGGGAAAAGGATTTTAGCGGTAACTGACCAGGAAACTGGATGGGCAAGAGCCCCTATAGCAGAAGGGGGCCCACCAACCTGGCCGCCGGAGTCATACCGGAGGAAAAGGTCATGTGTTATAGAAGCATGAACCAAGGAAAGGGAGACCTTAGGCACCTAAAGCCTGGCAGACCGATCCTTCCGGGCCAACTAGATTGGTAGTCTGGGATTACTAGGAAAAAGGATCCAAAGAGTGACTGACCGGGTACTGGGGTCTAGTGAACTTCACAAGGGCAGACAGAACTAACCGGCCAATAAGAGGTGGAAACATGGAGGCGTGTATGTGTCAAGACCCAATGGAGCTCTGGACGTACCCATATGGGAGTCTTCGGACGCTTAGAGGATTTGGGACCACCAATACGGGTATATGCTAGTATAAGTGCATGCAGTGGTGACTGGGTTCTCCCTAGCCTCATGATGCCATCCAACTATATTCGGCACTGGAAGCATATGCGAAAGCCCAGGCCCTTGCTACCATAGCGAGAAGACAGTCGTTCGCACATTTCCAAATTCGGAACGCTAAATCCTGGGTCCTCAAGTCGCAAGAAACCGGCTGGTTGCGGCAGCATGCAGGCTTGAGATACTTACCCAATGTGGTAGAGGCAGCTGCATGGCTTGAGATACGAACCCCCGAGAAGTACGCTAGATATAATATGTATGTATAAAAGGCACCGCCATATGTCAATTTGCTTAAGTATTAATAAAGTTTGGGGCAGGAGCTCGCCCTTAATATTAAAAAAAAAAAATAAATAGTATTACAAATTTGTATTATAGTGTAGAATGGTTACATACAAGTAGTATAGAGTATTTAGAAAGTAGGAATAATATAGAGAGGGAAGTCGATTGGAAGGGAATCTGGCAGAATTTTAACAAGAATGCAGGGTCAAGATGTAGAAGCTTGAAGAGTAGTAGAGAATGAGTGTTTGATACAAAGTGTCTGAATGACTTACTGCCAGCTTTAAGTACATTGCACAAAAGGAACCCGGTAATGTACCCGATAGATACTTGTGTAGCATGTTTTCGTGAAAAAAAAAACCTGGAGCATTTAGCAAGATGTGAATTATATGAAATCTTCTGAAAAAAAAATTGAACTCAAGGCTGCAAATCTCACAATAGAAGAACAAATTCTCACCAGAAGAAGAAAAAGCAAGTGTAACGAATGTGTATTTACAGTAAAAAATGAAACCAAGTAGCGGTTTTAATTGATTAACAAGAAAGGAAGACTTGAAAACCATATAAACTGTATAAGAGATGTCCTTCTAATTAATAGCAATGAAAATATGGAACTGTGAAGTACCCAGAAGAGATATATACATGAGCTCAGGAGAGTATTTAAAAGAACTATCTGGGTTTGCAGATGCAAGGCAGTCAATAAATGGGAGAAAAATCAAGATCTTTCGAATGAAAACAAAAGGAAGAAAACAGTAAGAAACAGACTGTATAAGAAAAGTTCGCTTAAACAAACTCCAAAAGTAGCAGAATCAGAGCTTAAAGTAGGGGAAAAAATGTTGGGACAAAGTTGAAATCTGTTTGGCCAACCTAGTCCAAACTAATTCCAAACCGGCCTGGTCTGGTTTATATAGACTAGCTAGTAAACATATCTAATGCAATTTTGACAAGGCTAGCGACCACCATCTGTTAACTCAAGGGAGTACCTTCATAAAGTTGAAGGCCTAAGGATAGAAAAAAGGTTGCTGTGGCAGATTGCACATATACATGCTGGCAAAACCCGGACAAATTCCAAATAATAAAAAAACAATTGCTATTTATAAAAGATTAAATCAAATAAATAATCTTAATATTTTGTAAATATATTATTTATAACTATAAGAATATATATGATTTGTTTAAATAAAGATTATTAATAAAGTTTTTGAGATATTAGTAATACTAGAATTTGGGATTTGGGATTTGGGATGACGGACAAATCCCAAACTATAGTAAGTCGGGATTTTGCCAACATGTATAATTGCACATGGGCACTAAATAGCAGCCGGTTAAGTCTTTATTGTAGAAAAAGAAGGGTTAAAGGCAGTAGTTGGAGACCTTTGTATATAATAACATGTGTATTCTTTAGTCAATAAAGGCAGGATTGCCAAAAAAATAAAATAAAATAAAAATAACTATTTACAAATTATATTTACAGTCAACCCTCCATAAATGCAACCTCCATAAATGCAATACCCCTCTAAATGTATGTTTTTTTCTATTCCGTAAAATGTTATTAGTGCTAAATGCACGTTCTATATTCTGTAAATGCACGTTCTCTTGAATAACATTTTATATTACACTAACCTCCCTAAAAGCACGTGGCCAATCAAATTTTAGTATTTAAGATAGGTTATACAGTTTTAGTAGAAGTTACACAAACTTAATGATCTAATTTTTAAAAGCTGCAATTTAATTGGCTCTCTCTAAATGCAAACCTCCCTAAATGCATGTTGTAGGCTTGTCCCTACGAGTTGCATTTATGGAGGGTTGACTGTATTTGAATTTTTTAATGCAAATATCAATGTGATTATTAATAATTATAATATAACAGGGTAAAACCTGAGTTATTAGGTTACCTTTTTGATGCAGATCTGTACTTAATTGGGGTTAGGATACTATTTTAAGGGGTCATCTAAAGCCATGTCCATTACATGACATAGAGCCAATAGGATTGTTTATTCTGATCACCACAGATCAGCCCAAAAAGACAAAAATAGCAAAAAAAAAGTGTAAGTCGCAAAAATACAGTTTAAACCCATCTTAGTAAATTAATAAAAAATGTCAGGAGGACAATTTTACTATAAGATATGCCCTAACAGAACTCTAGACATCTTGATATATGTCATATTTTTTTTAGCAAATTGCAGAAAATTTGGTCTGAGGTCCAAATTTAAGTTTTAGAAATTGAGGTTAATTTTAAAAAAGGTTATATAAAGCATTTTGGCAAATTACAGCAATTTTATGCATGTGATATTTTATTTTTAGCAAATTACCTGCATTTTGCAAGAATTATACCCAAAAATAAAGCTATCTCATTTTTTTGTACTACTATGATTTTTAAAAATTTAAAATGCTTAATTTTGAATTTTTTGATCAAAAAATCCAAAATTAAGCATTTTCTCTTAAATTTTCAAGAAATATAAAAATAAATATACAAAAATAATATATTTTTAAGTGCTAAACAAGTTTTCTTAGAGCACAATGTTAGAATCAATTAGTAAAATTTGGAGAATCATAGAATTTTTTAGTATTTTTATTAATAAAATTATATAAAATATTATAATTCTCCAAATTTTACTAATTGATTCTAACATTGTGCCCTAAGAAAACTTGTTCAGCACATAAAAATACATAATTAAAAAATATTTAATTTTATATTTATTGAAAATTAAAGAGAAGATGCTTAATTTTGGATTTTTTGATCAAAAATCCAAAATTAAGCACTTCTTTTAAATTGTCAAGAAATATAAAATTAATATGCTGGAATAATGTATTTTTATGTGCTGAACAAGTTTTCTTATGGCGCAATTTTAGAATCAATTAGTAAAATTTGGAGAATTATAATATTTTATATAATTTTTATTAATAAAAATACTAAAAAATTCTATGATTCTCCAATTTTACTAATTGATTTTAACTTTATGCTCTAAGAAAATTTGGTCAGCACTCAAAAAATATATATATTATTTTGATTTATAAAATAGATGTGATAATTTAGTTTTTAGCAAATTACTAAAAATTTATATGTAATAATTGAATTTTCAGCAAATTTATTTGATTTTAGGAGTAGCAAAAACCTCCAAATTTATACAGATCATTTATGACCTATATTAGAGATGCCTGGGGTCCTGCCCTAACACTAACCCAAACTAACCCTTAGGGCAGTGTTATTAATCACCTGATTATTTTTTATCAGAGGCCTACACCCCTCCCTCTTCCTTAATATATAAATAGTCAGGTTCTTATATATAATTTTAACTTTTTTTACCCCCCTCCCCCCCTAAAAAATCACCTGATTTTTGTTACTCCCCTTACCTAACTTTAATTAAAACATAAAAACACATAAGTGGACACAGCTTTAAATGTTCACTATTTTAGGATAGTTAGAAGAGATTTGCATTAATAATGTTCTGACTCAGATTCAGGTTTCACTCTGTCGTATTATAATTATCATCATTAATTAAATATATTAGCTAATTTATGAAATTAGACCTTAAATTAGTTCTAAAATATTTAATAATCTGCAAAAAGTCACATGCTGATTGGATATAAATAAAAAATATACCCAAAATTATATATCAAATTTGTTGTCTTTTCTAGAGAATATAATAAAACCCATAAGCCTATCTCAAAACCCATGAGTTTTTTTTAAAAAAATTAAATTTAATAAAAAGTAAGAGAAGTTACTTTACAAAAAAATACAAATTTTAAGATATGCAAATATTTGCCAAAAATAAAAATTATTTAGTACATTATAAGCTTTTAAAGCAATAATTTAGGAATTTAATTCTAGATTTTTAAAATATTAACAATTATTTAGGCCTTCAAAAAAGCAAATTTTATGCATTTTAAAAAGTGATATTATTGTAATATAATTGTAATAATTTTATCAATTTATTGGGAATTTATTTAGCATATTAAAGCAAAACTTAAGTTATTTTTAAAAGTAATATTATTGTAATATAATTGTAATAATTTTATAAACTTATTAGCAATTTATTTAGCATATTAAGGCAAAACTTAAACCTTTTTAAAAGTAATAATATAGCAATATTATTATGATAATTTTATCAAATTATTAGTATTATATTTTGTATATAAATACTGCAAAATTCTATTTTATGTTTACAAACATTAGTTTCAACTACAATTAATGCATTTATATAACCTTATAGAATTTATTCTATAAAGTATTAGAAGTATAGTTAAAAATCTATATTATCTGCTAAAGTTTTAATAACCCATGATAAGATAAACCAAAAATTAATATACAAAATGCTAAATAAATATATAATAAAACTTTATAATTAATATAATACAAATATCTTTTTGAGAAATTTATTGTAATTTTGCAACAAATGTTAAAAGGCCAGACAAATATTCATAGTGAATAGTATCACAACATTAGTATAGATTGTGCGGTGATCGATAATATACTAACTTTTTTTAAATAAGCACAGATGTATTTTTGTGACCAATATTACCAACTATGTTAGTGTAAAGGTAAATTTTGCCATCCTAGTAATTACTGCGGCTACGAGGTAACATGGATTGTTATTCCAAAAATCTTGGAAGATATTTGATGTTTTCAAGATAATGCTGATCTCTAGGTTCTTTAGTACAGTCGATACTGCCTAATTGCATGCCATCTGTCAGAGACTATAGACAGTATATGCATTTAAGCTATAAGAACCATATTTGTGTAAAGAAATTTTTTATGCATTTAGTAAGTATATGCAATTAGGCAGTATGCATTTAGACTGTATCGACTGTAGTTACATCATCGGCATATTCAATACTGATTATCAAAAAAATTTTAAAATATATGGTTGATATTTTATATACTCTCTAAATGTATAAAAAAGTTCTTAACACAAATATGGTTCTTATAGCCTAAATGCATATACTGTCTATATGCATAAAAAGTCTCTGAACAGATGACATGCAATTAGACAGTATCAACTATACATTTTTATTTCAATATTTATTCTGGCACCATGTGTTTTGTAGCCATTATAACCGTTACTCTTTCAGTTATTTTTTTTAAGTTAAAACAGATTCAAATAATACAGTCGACACTGTCTAATTGCATACCATCTGTCAGTCTTTTTTATGCATATATACTATATATGCATTTAAGCTATAAGAACTATATGTATTTACGTTAAGAAATTTTTTAGTATTTAGAGATTATATGCAATTAGACAGTATGCATTTAGACAGTATCAACTGTAATAAATTAACAACAATATATATGTATTAAAAAAAACTTTTGATAGTTTTATTAAGTTCAATTCGGTGATTATTGCGTTCACCTCGTAATACATGTCCATAACTTCAGCGACTATAAATGTACGCAGAATTATTTTTCTGAAAAATTCGATATTTAAACTTTGGGGTTTTATGTTTACTTATTTGGTTTTGCAAAAATATCAAATAATAATTATATTTTGAACGATTTATAAAATGCCTTTTATTTTTCAATTACTCATATAATTGCTAGATATTGTATCAAAGGTTTGAGGTGAAAGAAGGAAAAGCTTGCGAATTGTTTGAAATCATATTGAATGAAAGAAATTATAATAAAATTTTATTCGATTTATATATTTTTTCTACGCAATTAATGTGGTATATTCCAATCAGTATAAATTTTTAATTGAAATGTTAATACAAATCATGAATAGAGAAATTTTTTTTGAAAAAAATTTTTTTAAAAAAAAATTTATTTTAAATATATCTCTTACCTTCCCTCTTCTTTCCTCTCTTTTGAAAAAGGATTGGCAACATTTTAGAGTTCACTAATTTCCTCCGTCATTGTGAGTTCGACACCTATTTTCCTTTTGTCCACTCAGCTTGTGAATACTGACGAGGATGCGATTTCTTTTAAATGAGCTCGATCAGAGATTTTATAAGACCAACTTGATTTGATGATTTACGTTATCCCCTTCTCTCACTCTCTTAGTGAAAAATAAAATGAGTATATACAGAAAAAAGTTTTTTGAAAAAATTTTAAATTTTTATTATAAATTCGCCTCATACCTTCACATTCCTTCCCCTCTTTGAAAAAAATGTGATGTATCAAATTGGTCTAGCCTTTCTTGTCGTTAAAGATTAATTGAACTCGTTCTCTTGTCCCTGTATTGTAAAAAGTCTTACCCAATCGTGAGAACTAAATTCATGTTTCTCATTCTTATATTTATATGCATTTAAGCTATAAGAACCATTTTTGTGTTAAGAAATTTTTTATGCATTTAGAGAGTATATGCAATTAGACAGTATCGACTGTACTGTCTATATGCATAAATAGTCTCTGACGGATGGCATGCAATCAGACAGTATCGATTGCTAACTGGTCTGTGATCAATAAACCTTCATGATCATGTGATACTATAATAAGCAACACAACTGAAATATAGAGAATTTAACAGAAATATTAGTGATGGAATATATGTTCCAAAAAAAAGATATAATATAAGAAGCAAAAGAATGCTTATCATACTTATCTGAGCCAAACATTGTCTCTACAAGACCCAAGCCCCAAAAACTTGGACCAAATCTTTCCACACCTCAATTGAAACTATCAATTTGGAGTTTAGATCTTGTTAGAATATAGTTTGTATTAGTTATAAGTCATTGTTAGGTTATAATATATTTTTTTGTAGTCACCACTTTATCAAAAGCCAACTATCATTTGTAAATTATTCGGACTTACACAAAATATATCCACTAATGAATGTATATAGTCTTAATGGTCCATACTCACGCTATAACCAATATAACATACCCTTAGCTTGATGCTAAACACGTGATTTTCCAGAACAACAATTGGATGGACGAATGTAATCATGATATTAATAATTATATTAGAAGATTTCAACTTAAGGCTATAAGCAGTGATGTTATGTCCAATAAAGTTAGTGGTCTGATTGGACTTGGACATTGAAAATTTACAATGTCCAATGGCTATTTAATGATTGGATTTGATTTATAAAAGTGGTTATATTAAAAATTTAATTGGGTCCAAAAAAATATTCAATAATATGTAGTTAATTATTGGATTAAAGTCTAATTTAAGGTGTATTTTTATGTCCAATTTTGTCCAATGTACAACACTGGCTATAAATATTAGTTTATTGAGTGGATCCCATTTAAAAATTTGAAAAATGTATAGAAGACTTAAATACAAGCTTTTTTAGCAGATAGTATTTGATCGATTTGTGATGAATTTTTCAAATCTCTCCATTAAAGGAAAACAAAAAATGTGTCATTTTTCGCTTCAATAATAGAAGTATTACTTTCTATATATTAAAATACTTTAGATGAAATCCAATTATTAGTAAAGTATTAACATCCGAATATACTTATCAATGACTTGTAAAGCTTTTTGGGTTTGTAATATTTGCTGAATGAAATACGTTTCGTAAATCCAATAAGCCGTAAAATTACAATTTTATTTACAGTAAATAACATTCTTCTACCTCTGCCTTCTGGCGTTCCTCTAAATTAAATATCAATATAATATTCTACGATCATGACTAGTAAATGATTCTATAATAATCATATATGTTTGTTAAATTATCCTCCCTAATATAGAATGAAAAATAACTTTAAGCTGCTTAAACTTCGTTAAAAGTTAGGTTTAAAAAAGGAAAAATTAATATAATAAAAAATAAATGTAACTTAAATTATTGGAACCCCATGTATAATACAAAAATGAACTGCAAAGTAATTTTAAGTATGATTTGAAATTTCGGTACAAGTACTTTGATAACCATATAATAGATTAATTCATACTATCGATGAAGTACTGGTCACAGCTAGTATATACAAAAATTAAGTTTTTTACCCTTCTAAAAATAAAATTCGTTGAATGTTAATAACAATCACATCGTTAAGCATTATATTAAAAAAAAATTCTGATTTACTATTATAAAAATTTATATATTTATGATTGAGATTATAATCGATATACGTAATTCTGATTACATTTAATTAAGCAAATGTTATTTAAATCAATGTTAATTAATTTTACCTTTTTTTTTATCCTTCATTAGAAATATCAACTCAAGATGCTACCAAAAGTATCATCATCTCGTAAGTATTTGCAAAGTCCTTAGCTTGCCTAGCTCTAAATAGAAATTCTTATTCTAAAAAATTGTAATTCCATTTTTTTTCATAGGCAAACCAGTAACAAGGAAAACACGAAATACGACAAAGAAATCCACACAAATAGAGCCTGATGTATCTGAACATTTGCAAACGTCTAAAAGACCACGAAAGTCAAATTAAGTGAAGGGTGGGTTTTTAAATATTTGTACATATATAGTATTATGTGGTCAAATTTTAATTTTAATTTTGTTTTTATTTTTTATTTTTTTTTATTTCGTTTTATTTTTAATTTTATGTAATTGTTTTAAAAAGAAAATGTCAATCTGGATTTAGAGAACACATCATTAAATAACGTACAATCTAATACACATATTGAGCATTATCAGCGAAGTCGCTCACCTTCGGTAGAACCACAGAGTCGAGAAACTTATAATGAAATTCAGCAAAATCAAAGAAACACTCAAATTCATGACTCACCAAATTATAATAGTATTGGATCCTCAGCACATTCGCCATTTGATGCAAATATATATCAGCATAAAGCACCCCTACAAATGAATAGAAGGTCTACAAATTCATGTGCTTAATCGATTAAGCCTAGAATTGATTCTTTTCCTGAGCGATCAAATCAGTATCTCTCCAATCAAAATCATCATCTAGTTGAAGATGAATCTTCTTTACCACTGCAAATGAGTAGAAGGTCTATTATTTCAAGCGCTCAATTAATTGAGTCTCGAAATTAATTCTTTTTCTGAGTGATCTGATCGGTGTCTCTCCAACCAAAATCATTATGATTTAGACGAAGATAAATCTTCTGAAGATGAAATTTTTTCTTCGTTTGGCCAAAATTATAATTCAAACCCCTTAAAAAAATTATCTTATTCAAATATCCAGTCAAATATGCAAAATGTTAATTCCTATTTGGATATTCAGTTAGGTTTGACTACTTCGTCTATAAAAAATGGTCTTTTTTTTCAAGATGAAACACATCTTATTAGGTGGCTAGAAGTGCGTAAAGACATAGTGTTACAGGTGTTGACCTCGATTTGTTCATCACCATCTATTATATCAAATCAGGTTTATTATACAGTAATTATTTACTTTAATAGTTATCGTTATATGTACAAATATAATAAATTCAAACTTTAAATACAGGTTTCTTCAAACAGTACACCAAATTTGGCAAAAATATTATCTGAACAATCGCGAATTTTATTTTTGCAGACTAGAGTGCCAATAAAAAGAACTTGCACATCTTTAATTAAAAGTGTCATTCCTAATATGATTAAAACACATCCTGATTGGAACGGAATTCAACTAAATTGAGACAGGCGTTTGAAAATTTTCGTAGCACCTATAATAACAATGTTTCTAAATTGCCGAGCCAACTAATTCGAAAAAAAGGCAATCTTATTATTATTAATTATAATTTATATTATTATTTAACGTTAATACTAATAATAATATGGCTAATTACAACCAAATTATAGTAATTCTTCTAACCATGATATTGAAGAATTCATTACCGGTGCTGTGTGGAAAAGGCCTCTTAAAAACACATTGATGCACTTAATTATGATATTTTCAAAACCAACAATCAGGAGTAAAAGCATTAGAAGCTTTGGTTGCTAGAAGTCTCAAGATACATGTAGAATATTTGATATTAGAGTCTAAAGGAGCAGATTCCGATTATACTTCCACGGTTTTAAATCATATAAAAAGATTGGATAATATTACGATAAATGCCACATTTCCAGCAGCAAGTTGTTTTCAATATGCTAATCAATTGGATCTCAATAAAGAGCAAGAAAGGTTTGTTAAATAATTAAATAAAATATAAATTGATAATCATATTAATATTACATAAAAATTTTATGGTATAGGTAGAGGGAGAAAACTGATAAATAGAATATTCGCAATTTTATTTAATAAACTATTATATTATAGAACATCTTTAGTAGATTCTTTATTCTTTTACTCATTACTTAGATTCTCATGCATTTGTGTTTAGACATAAGATTTGAAATAGAATTGCATGCAGTATTGTTATGCATATAACTAATGTGGTATTGTTTTAAAGTAATTATAGATAATTTTGATTTGAGTTGTGACGGCATAGTAATGTAGGATTGCTCCAAATATAAATAATCAAATCCTTTTGTCCTCTACAATAATTGTGCATAAATGCATTACTTGGATATACAATGCGAAAATAATAATGATGTAATTTAAAAGAACGTTAGCATGAATTATAGTACGATAGTAAAAAAAAGAAAGAAAAAGACATGCACGATAATTTCGTTAAATAGCCGTAAAATACTTAAATTTTATTTAATAATTACTAGCAATTCTTCATATGACAATTGGGATTATGAGAATACGCAATGAAACCAGAAAGCCGCCGCGTTATTTATCTTAATGGTACACTTGATTTTTTAATTCAGCAAGATAAGCTAAATATAATTAATTATAGAACCTTACCATGTATTATATGGTGGAAAAGCAGTACACTAAATTCTTCACTCGTATTTTATCATTGTAGAATTCTAAGTTATTTACTTCTATGAGAGTTTCAATTAGTTTTACAATAAAGGATCTTCTATTCGACATACTAGTAGATAAAGAACACTAAGAGATACTTTTATAATAGACAGATATAAAGACAATAAAATATACTTTTTATTAGCTTTAATGCCTTTAATAATAATATGTAAATTGAATTTATCTTGGATCGATACTTACGTATGTACATTATTTTTCAAACTCTACTCGAAATTATGATTAAATCATTATAAAAGAAAATGCAAAAGAAAAAAGGTAAATCTTCTTGAACTTTTCTTTTTTTCACAAGTCAAAGAAAATTTTGATACCTGTAATTTAAAGTATATTGCATCAAAGTTATCTTCAATTGTCTAATTCATGAACATAACTTCGTTGTTGTTTCTATTATTGCCACAGACAAACTTTTATTTGCTTCTTATTTATTGCAAAACATATTTTCGTTTGTTTCCTATTTTGCAAAACATACCTTCGTTTGTTCCTATTTACTTTCTATTTATTACCGCAAATATACTTTTATTTGTTTCTTATTTATATCTTTGTCTGTTTCCTATTTATTGCAAACATACTTTCGTTTGTTCCTATTTATTGCTTCAATTTATTTAATAATATGTTTTCACTTAGAAATAGATTCAAAAAAAGCATCCCTCAACAATCTTACGATTTATGTATACGCTCCAAAAAAACTTACTTAAATGACTATACCTTCTTAGACGACCTGAATAATAATAATTTGAACCCACAAATTAGTCATCCATTGTTTAGTAATGAGCTTAATAACAGTTTAGGCATTAGTAATCAACAATTTAAACTTAATTGTAAAATTGATGATGACCAACAGTCTTACTATAGAAGTATCGATCAAGAAGATAGCAACCAAGATATAAGTAGTTGCAATTTGTATGACACAGACAATATGGAATTTGATCAGGAATTTGATAATAATTTGGATTATGGCAATCTAGAAAGCATATATGAAAATGAATTTAGCGATAATATAAATAGCGATAGTTTAGATGATGAATATGAACCAATATCAAATAATATAGATGACAAACCAAAGACATTTGACAGAACAAAACCTGACATAAATTGGAATCACGAAAGTCCATATGGTCTCTTTGGAAATTTCACGAATATGGCCATATTTATATGGGCTACTAAGTACATGATTTGTAAGTAATTTAATTAACTTATTTATTTATGTATATAAATTAAATAATTTATCTTTTTTTTTCTTAGCTACTGCGGCATATCAGGACTTAATCCAAATTTTGCTTCATCCTCGATTTGAAATAAAGCACTTAACCACAAACTTACAATGCTTTAAAAACAACGCGAATGGTTGCTATTAATGAAAATTCAAAGTCATATGATTCTGATAAATACTAAAAATACACTATCAATGTCTAAAGATTCCACCCGAGTTTATTACTTTTCTTTAATTGAACATATTTAACGTATATTAAAAAACCCAACTCTGAGTTCACATTTATATTTTGGGCCAGGCGTCTTTTTGAAATCATGCGAAGAATTATGGGAAGGGAATCTTTGAGCAGAATCTCCTCTTTTCGGGCTATCTAATTTAGTTACAATGCAAGGTATTATAAATCAATATTGGGATTTTTTTAGTATAGGTGACCCTACTTTAAAATCAATTGATTATAATAATATATTTTACCAATAGGGGTCATCTATACTAAAAAAGATCTCAATCTTATTATTGTTATAACTTATACAATTTATTAATTAATTTATTCTAGGTTCATTTAATTGTGGTGACTTCGTTAAATATAATTCAACTTCGGAAACAATTGAAATTGGTCGATCATATCTTTTGTCATTGTGAATAAAAAAATATAAGCACGAATTCAACGATTACTCCCTTACGAACAAGTTTCACAATTTCTACGTTCAAAACAATATTCTCCACACTCATCACAAGAATTATACTTAGTTGAAGAATCAGAGCTTTTTATTATTGATCCCTCAAACTTAATCTGCAGTGCCAACGTTTGGCTTAAAGATTAGCATGCTTTACCTAATGTTGATTTCTTTGTTAACAAAATATTATATAAATATAATGGATTTCGTTCAATAAAGCTACGTTATCAACATTCATCCGAGCGCATATTTATCAAACAACCAACAAATTTAAATATGCCAGTCCTTAAGTTTTATTTGGATTTATACTATGACGACTTCAGCACTTTTCAAAATACTTACTACTTTTTAGGAGGTGTTTACTTACAAATCAGTAATTTGCCACGACGATTAAAGAAGAAACTACGAAACCACTTTATAATCGGACTAGTACCATTTGGGAGAAATTTTAAAGATTTTATAAAGGTTTTCATTAAGAGGTTCAACAACTTGAACAAGGTTTCGTAATGAATGTGAATGTTGTTGATTGCTGGATTTCGGGTGGACTGCTATGGTAACAGCAGATTTACCACAGGCTTTATTTATTTATTTATTTATTCAATTTTTTTTTAAAATGTTTTTTTTTTATTCTAATTTGTTTTTATTTTAATTTTTTGCAGGGGAATGACATTGTGGGTGTGTTGTGACACAATGCCAATTTTGATGCCGCGGTTGTAAGGCCTCTAAGAATAAATTAATGAATAGTACATTTGATATATACTCCAATAGCCGATATCAACAAATAACTAATCAGGAATTCAAATATATTAGTAAGCAACAAACCAATTCAGCACGATTATAAATGTCTTCACATTATGGATTAAGGTTATTGCCAGGTTTGCTTGATTCTATTCTTCATGATCGTCACCAATATATGCCACAAGACACATATCATGCTGTTGCAGGAAAAGTAGGTCGGCTTCTTGAATGCAATTGCCTTATTCTAACAGACCAGGGTGAAAGGAATATTATTAAATATTGAAAGCATTTTGAAATTCCAGCAAGATGGGCGTGTTTACCAAATTTTATTTCTCATAGACATTCATTTATGATGTCAGATATCTTAGTCTCTTAATGATACTTCCTTTTATATTAAAGCAGTTGTTAACAATTGGCGATATTAAGTCTGCTTTTTTAAATGAAACAAAGGCCCGGTTAAATCTTTTTTACAATTTTGATGTTATAAATTGTTTGATCTGAACTTGGGAACTCTCAGAAAAAGCTAGTAAAAATGCTTTTTCTTCAGCTATTAATAGATCTTCTGGATATTATCAACTTCAGGAAACTTTAGATAAGGAGCTTAATGTATTAATTGAGGTAATTTTTATGTGCTACGTATTATTCATTATGCACTATTTTTTAATTATATATATATTAATAGTACATTTACTTAAATAATTAATATATTTAATAAATAATTAAGTTGTTTCCGAATAGCTTCCAACATCTTCCGAACCTTCATATTAATCGACACCTGGTAGATCATGCACGCCGATATGCAACATGTGTGAATACAGCAGTTGGCATTAAAGAAATAGTACACAGAATCTTTAAATCTATCATATCACATACAAACAAACAGAACCTTGAACTTACATTACTTTGGCAAGTTAATACTTTGCAGACATTGAGATAATTAGTGGATATGGGAATAGACAACCGTATAGGCAATATAGAACCAAAATTATTTAAAGAATTAATTCTTGAATCTTGATTACGTCACTTACTTTCAGGTTGGTGCATTGATAATAGTAACTTTTCGATCCACGCATCACAGGAATGTGCTCAAGGTAATTTTGAATTATCTAGTTGTATTAAATCTTTATTAAATGATTCAAGAGGTCATAATTTAAGAGCATATCAATATTAATCAAATTTAAATAATTAGATAATGATAATCTTACCGATATTAGCAGTTTCTCACATTTTAATTGTTCTGAAATCAAGCTTGGATCAAAATGGGGTAAACAGGAAATTGAAAATACCGGATTCGTTTCTAATGATCTTGAAGCCAGTGGACTTTTAGCGAGCATTATGAACGTATACTCTTCATATTTTTCTATTGAACAGACAATATTAAATACGAAAATTAGATATTATTAAAATGCTTCTTATTCAATAGTAGAGTCTAACGGTAACTTTCAAGATGTAATATTTTGTGTCGGTGAAGCAGTTGAAACCACTCTTTCTAATGATGGACAACCTGCATTCGGAGTAGTCAAAGGAATAATTAAACATAAATGGAATGTGGAATGATAATCAAGTTTATGTGTTTATTTATTTGGAATGGCTGGAATTTCTTAATAAATTTGATGATTTATTGGGCTGTCCTATTTATTGTCTTCAAAGAGCTTGTAAGAATAATTTTGATCGAATCCATCTGATTTCTGTTGTGTCAAAATCACCAGACACTCCATTTGTTCATAATTGTAAATCCAAATGTTCTCCACTACAGTATGATGTTACAAATCGTGAATATTTTCAAACCGATTTCTTTTATACAGCCATTTAAAAAACTTCGATTTTCGGTAAAGAATCTCTTTAAACTGAGATATAACAGAATTATTAGTAGGAGATAAAAGTGCATTTTCATAATGATTTATTTTTTATGTTTTTGTTTTTATAAAAAATTTTAGATCTGCACCATTTGCATAGAACTTTCACTATTTCGTATGAACAACATTAAGTTAGTATCAACTTTCATAATTTACAAAAGCTCAAAAGACCACGTCATCAACTAAGAAATAGGCTTGAATAAAACATAGCATATCTTGATTACTTAGATACTGATATTGCTACCAATAAAAAGCAACGTAACTTCATCTTGATGCACTAGCTCGATGCAAAAGTTCGATAATGTTACTGAACAATGCATGAAATTATTATGACAAATCGGCTAGCTTTCACCTGAAGAAAGAATAAAACTTAAAATTTAGTCAACTTCAGCATAAATACTAGATGCCAATTGGTGTCCCTTTTAGTAAGGGTGTTATAAAAAGAAAAAAAAGGCAACTTAACGATACTATTGACTGTCGCATTAATAGTTACCACTGCAGAGATCAGCTTGTCTTGTGGAGAAAACATACAGAAACAACTTCTAAAGGCCAAAAAGAAAGTAATCAAAAAATTTACCAAATTTATTAAAAAAATTTTAATAATGCACTTATCCACAGAGATATTCGGAGAAATCATTTATAAAATGCCAAAGTGAAATACGGAAAACATAAAAAAAAAAAAAAAAAATTGTAAATTTGCTGGTAAGTTAATTTATGCTTAGATACCTTACCATTTGTTAATATTGAGAATTAAGCTGAAACTTGACTAAAATTAATATACCTTTTCTCTTTTTTCTATTAGTTTTTCACTATGAACTATGAAGAACCGGTGGGCACTTAAATAGAACAAGGATAAGAATAATGAAAGGCATTGCACGGTTGCACCAAAGGAACTCAGAAAAATGAAATGGATATGCTTGTGAAACACGTAATATTGGAATTGGGAAGGAATAAAAAACATTTAAAGGTAGAAAAACTATGAAGTTTACAAAAGTTGGATCACTAATAGGGCGTTTAGCATTGGAGTTAAGAAAGATGAAACCGATGTTTAAATAGTTTGGAAAATTTGAAGAATTAGTATTGACATGCAATATATTTTTTACATATATATATATAGCTATATATTACAATTATATTACAAATAAAGTAAAAATATTTTGCTATAATGGCTTTATAAAATGCAAATAAAGCACAAATATTTTCATAATAAAATGCAATTTTATTGTAAATATAATCATAAATTTTTGCTATAATCATCTAATATAGATAAAAATTATTTCAAATTAAAAAGCTATTAGTATGCTAAAATTAACCAATTTTATCAAAAATTATGTAGATAAAAAGTTCATTATCATCACTATTAAGTGGTTTAATTTTAGCAATAAAATTAGATAAAAAATTGGTATTTTTTACCAAGTTTAATTTTTATAAAAATTAGCAAAGTAATATAAATTAAAAATTTTTTAAAATTTTTAAAAATTTAAATATTACAAAGTTAAACTTTTTAGTTTGTTTAGATCTTATAATGCATACTTAGCTTTTATTTAGATCTTGTGGTACATATTTAGTTTTGTTTAAACCTTGCAACAGCTTCATATTGTATTTTGTGTTTTTTTTATTTGCAGTACTACCATTTTCTTTTTTATTCTATATAGGTAGGGCTGAATTGGAAATGAATATAAGTGGGACATATCTTTTTTATATATTCTTCTTGTTTGCTATTAATGCTTTTTTTCTTTCTTTATAGTTAAAACTTAAATTGAGTATAGACATAATGAATTGGGATAGAACCAGATCATTTTTTTTGTTTTTATTTGCCATTACTGCATTTTTTTCTTTTTCTATAGATCTTTTAACTTTTGAGTATTAGGTTGTATTTTTTTCCCCTTTGTATAGCATTCTTTTTGTTTGCTACTACTAATACCTTTTTTTTTAGAGGTAGAGCTAAATTGAGAATAATATGATGAACTGGAATAGAATTAAATCGTATTTTCTTTTCTCTTTTTATATATGATATTTTTTTTGTTTTTACTAGCTACTAACACTTTTTTTCTCTTCTCTATAAGTCTTGATTTTGGAGCTGAAATTGAGTATAGATATAGCGAATTGTGAAGAAATTGGCTATATTTATCTTTCTCACAGGAGTATAGGTATAACAAATTAGAACGTATTGTATTTTCTTGATTTGAAATGAAATTTTAAATTGTTTACAACTTTGGATTAAGGTAATAGGGGGTCAAAGCTTATATTTTTATTAAGTAAAACTAAAAAAAAACAGAAAAAATTTTTAAAATTAAAATTTTTTTAAACCATTATAATTTTTTCTTTTATAAGCAACTTCAAATTTTTATAAATATTAATAAAAAGAAGTTTAAATAGTATATAATCATAGTTTTTATTTAAAAAAAAAAGAAAAAAAACTAATAATCACTATAGGTGATCATCACCTGTGATTTACAATGCATAAAAAAATAAACAAAACAAACAACTTTTATTAAATAAAAATTAAATCTCTTTAATATTAGGGTAAGGGTAAAGGTTAGAGATTAGGATAGGACTTTGTATAGTAAAATTTAGCAAGGAATTTTTTTTTGTATAAAAAAAAGTAGTTTCATAGACAAAATTTTAGGTTAGAAGCAATTTTAGCAATTTTTTAAAAAATTTTTTGTTTTTGTTATACAAAATTGATTTATATGTTACACCTGATCCTAAATTTTAATTGGCAAATTAACTACAGGTGATAATCACCTGAGGTGTAAATTAGTAATTTCCTAAAAAAAAATTATAAAATATTTTTATTTTTAAAAAAAATAGATCAGATATGAATTTATAAAATTTAAGCAGGCAAATTTGCCTGTTTAAACTGGACAGTTTAAGGGATAATTATGTATGGAGTAGTTATGGAGTAATATTCTACTTATTTTCATAAGCATATAATTTTATTTAAAGAAAAATATCTTCATCCAAGAGAAAGCTCCATGTTTTCATATAGTGTTCTCAGTATAAATAGAGAACAAGTCATAACATAATTATGTGCTCAGAAACAAATGCATTTAGTATAGTATACTCTTTTCCTGCTATATTTGTAATTATTCACTTGTTTTTATTTTTTGGTAGTTATTTTTTACAAGCTGAAAATAAAATCGAATACTATTAAAACATACCCAAACTTTACTATTTGAATTTTCTTTTTTAATATCTAATAATAAGTTTTTAAGAGCAGTTGGGATTTTTTTATACCAATTATGGATTTCAATCTTATCCTCTGATGGCCCTCCTATATTATCATCATTATCAAATTCCTCTAACTGTCCTTTATTATCATTCAATTATACATTATCATTCAATTCTATCTTATTAGCTTCAACAGATTTTTCTTGGTTCCAAAAGGCATATAATATAGGGCTCCTTTTGCTACTTTACTTTGTTGCCACTTTTTTCTCTTTTTAGTACAGACTAAATTTTCTAGATAACTTGTACTATAGATTTTGTTGGAATTGTGTTCTCAGTAATATTTATTACCATATTGTCATGGAATAATATGCAGAAGTGAAATTACAAATTTTGGTCTAAATTAAGCTTAATTCAGGCCAAACCTCTAAATAACACCTATGCCTATTATTTTGCAACAATATGGTAGCTGATTCATGAAGTTTTTTTTACAATATCTTCTGCATTATTATTTTTGAGTTGAGCAAAAAGATTGTTATTATAATCTTTGAGATCAGTATTATTATCATTTTTTTTTGTTGTTGCTTGAAGGCTTTTTATAATATTTGTACCATCATTATTTTCAACTGCCTTGTTATAAGAAGCATTATTACTATTATCAGAATTTTTAATAACATTAATACTATTTTTTTGCTCCTTTGCTTCAGAAGCCTTTTTTGGTCTTTGTTTGAAGTTTGTTGGAACATGGCATGTTAAATTATTATTATTTTTTTAATTTTTTTTTTTAAAATACTATAGTTAAAACTTTATTTAAGTAAAAAGAACATTCAAAGATTTCAAAACTACATTGTGTTACTGTAAACAGGCACCTAATGTAACATTATACCTCCTATTATCTATATGTGCTATGATTAATTGTTTCAAATTAATTGACTAGCTAGAATAGGTTAGAGGAGACCTCTGGCATATGCTATGACATTATTGTATACAGTTTGTTAGAGAAAAACCTTGTAGAAACCATTTTTTATAAAGGAGGAGAAATCTATATAAGATATATTTGATGATGATGTAATTCTTGTATAGGCTGTACTTGGAAAAAAATATTTTCATTTTTTTGTTTTTGAAGTTATATTGTGAGCATATTCCCATTGATGTTAAGAGATATTTCGAGAAGACCAAATAGTATTTTGAAACCAATTCAAGAGATTGTTAGACAAAGTAGTAAGGAATAATTTAGTTTGTTTAGTGGTGAGTAATTTAATATTTTTAAAAATATTAAAAGAATAGATTCCAAAACTGGTAACATAGTATAAGAGAAGGTTATATTTTGGACTAGGTGTATTAAGTGTGAATTGGAGAAGAATGTTAAGAATTGTAACTAAGATATAGTAGTAATTTTGAGAAAAGTGAGTATCTCAGTAATTATACTAATTATAAATTGTTGAATATTATTGTTGTTATTTGAGCAGATAAGTATATGTAAAGTATCTTCAGTATCTGAACAGCGAGAACATTTTGAAGTAGGATATAGATATGGGTAGCGAATATGAAGGTTTTCCATTGTTGGAAGATTGTTAGTTAGATTTTAATTCTAAAAGAATATTTAGAATGATTGTATTCAAGTGTATTTAGAATAGTAAAACATAGTGTTCAATTAATTTCAAACATGTTTTTAAATATTTTAAGAGTAGTCCAGGAGTATAGTTCTTGCATAGTATATATATTTTTAATAAAAGTACATATTTTAAAAGGAATAAGATAATTGTTTCACTTAAAATGGATTGGTAGATTTAGAAAATCATAGATAATTTTAAGTATTGGTTTGTTAGTTCCACGTTTTGCAAGTAGGTCTGCTTGGTTATGGAAGGAATTAAGATGTGATTTGACTTTGTGTAGAGTAAACAAAATGTTTTTGATAGATTTAATTTGATTAATGATAGATATAATATCCCAATTTTTGTTTTGTATGGTTTTAGAAAAGTGTGTTTGTTTTAGATTTTTGATTGTAGTATTGTTATCTAAATGGATATTTATATGAGTATTATTAAGGATTATAAGAAAAAGAGAAATAATTGCTTCAAGTTCATTTGTGTTGAATCTGAATATGGAGTAGTAGCTGCATTGAATTTAATAGAGGTATTGTTTTCACAAATCTAGCCAATACCAGATTTGAAGATTGTAAATTTTGAATTGAAGCATCTGTATAAAAGTGTAGATCTTGTGAAGCTAAATTTTGAATGAGTGTCAGAAAACTAGTAAGTTGATGTTGGTAAATAGGATAGATTGAGGGAGCTTGTAGCAATAGTAAGGTTGAATATATGGATTAGAACAAAAATTTCTTTGTAATCTATTTGAATGTATATTGGATTTTTGAGTTTGCTAGTTTGGTTGTAGAGAAGATTAAATGAAGAAAGGGTATTTAAAGATGGAAGGATATGGGGTAGTAGTTGTATAAAACCTAAATCTGAAGGGTTTATACTGTATGTTGTAGTTTTTAATAAAGAAGTTTGATGTAATAGAAAGAGATTATTGTTAGAGTTGTAGTGTATTTGTATAAGTGAAAAGGAGTTAGAAGTTAATAAAGGTGAAAGAAGATATGTTGTATTAATAAAGAAGTTAATTTGGGGTAAGTTAAGATGAGACCATGTAGTTATAATTGTATTATCTTGTATAGAATAGAGGATATTGGAAAACTATAAAGGTTGATAGCCTTTAGTGGGTTTGTTAGTGCGCCATAAAAAAATATATTTATTGTTTGCAGTTGTAATTTGTCAATAAATAGTAACCGGTTATTTTCAAACTATTAATTGTAGAAGTTTGTGGGTTTGAAGGGAGGATATCATAGATTAGGTGTATATTAGAGAGAAAATCTGGGTTATAGGAATTAAGTGAAAGATTTGATAATATAATATTGTTTTTGGCTAATTGTGAAAGGTGAAAAATAAGAGTAAAATTTTTTGTTTTGTGGCTATGTGAAATAAGTAGATTTTGGGTAAGATTGGGATACTATACTTTGGTTAACCATGATTTAATACGAGTAAGACCAATATTTTTGAGAATTGGATTAGTATTAAATATACATTCAATATTAGTAGCACTTGTTTTTTAATCAAATTGTTAAGAGTAGGTAAAATAAATGTTATGGGATTAGTAAGAACTATATTGTTAGCATTTTTAGCAAGGAAAAGCATTTTTTTGGTTTGAATAGTAAAGAGTCTAGATAGTTTTGTTTGAAGATTTTTATGAATAATACATATTTGTAAAAGATATTCAATAGAGGGTTGAAGTATAAGGTTAAAAAGTGATAAGATTTGTAAGGGTGTAAGTTTTTTGTATTTTATTTAACAGATAAAGGTTTCAATTTTGTTGATAATTGCATCAAATGTTGGTTTAGTTGAACCATTTCTATCAAGATAGATACCTAAGTATCTAATGACATCATTGGACTTTCTGGGTAGAATAGGTTGATTATTGAATAGAAGGGGTATTGTTTGGGATTTGTAAGGTCTAGATTGAATATGAAGTAAATCAGATTTTGTAGGGTTGACTTCTATATTATTAATTTTATAGAGTTCAGATGTGTCATTGAGAATATTTTGCATACTTTCAGAGTTTTCACAAAGCTATATTGTATTATCCATATAGGCTAAAGGTGGGATTGAAATACTAGTACCAGTAGTATTAGTAATTATATCAAGAGGGGATTATGAAGTAATTTTGAGCATTTGGCTCTAGTATTTTTGGTGAATAAAAGTAAGGATTGGGTCATAGTAACTTTTTTAAAGCAGAGGAGAATATGTCTCTCCTTGTTCTATTCCAGATTGAATATTAATAGGAGAAGTAAGGCCATAAGCAGTAATGATCCTTGCTTGTCTTGATGTGTGTAGTTCAGTAATTAGATATGCCTGAACTAGGAATACCAATTCTTTTACAAGTATCTTAGAGACGTGAAATATTAATTTTGTTAAATGATTTAGACATGTCTTGAAAAAGAATCCAAGCTTCTTTGTTGTGTATTTTGTAGTGTTCAATAGTATTATGAAGGATTTGTATAGAAATATAGGCAGATGAGTTTTTAGAAGCAGCAAAATTTAGATCAGATAGGAGATGGTTATTAGAAATAACTTGGTCAAGTCGTTTTGTAAATATTTTAGTAAAGGTTTTTTTAAAAGGTTCTATAATAGAAATTGGACGAACTTGATTTAAAGTAAAATCCCAAATGGATTTTTTTGGAATAAGAAATATATTCGAGGACTTCCAATCTGTAAGAACTTTTTGAAGCTGAAAGCACTTGTTAAAAAATTTTTTAAAGAGTGTTTGTGCTTTGTAACTAGCATGTTTAATGTGTTTATAGCAAATTTCAGAGGGACTTGCTGCCTTATGGTTTGGAAAATCATTTAAGATTTCCTGCCATTTTTGATTTGTAATATCCTAAAATAAGTTATAGTAGTGTTCTTCAAGTTCAGAATGTAGTTCATAGAGATGATAGAATTTAGAAGAGGATGGAATTGGTTGAAATAGTTTTTCTTTAAAATATTCAGGGAAGTGATTGTGGATTGCATTAAGAATTTTATTATGTTCTGTAAGGAGTGAGTTATCAATAGCTAGTCTATCAATATATATATTATTATATTTTTTAAGCATTTTTTTGTAGAAAAGTTTTGGAGTTTCTAAAAAGGATTGGTTACAGTTTTCAATTTTTTGTTGAATTTCTTTATAGATAATTTGTTGTTGTTGAATATTAAAAGCAGCTTTGATTTGTTGAAATTCTTCTTTAATTTGTAATGGAATAGGTGCTAGTAGTTGAAATATACAATCAGGGTATTGTAGGATATATTTTTCACAAAGTAAAAGAAAGTTAGGAGAGGAAAAGTGATTTTTGAAATATTGTATTTCTTTAAATCTGTAGAAAAGAGAAGTTTGTTTTGATGTTGAGGTTTTTTTGATTTCTTTAATAGTATTAATTTTGTGAAAAGGAATATGTTTGGTAGCAGCTTTAATAAGAGTTTTTTGAAGTTTATTTCAGAAATTGTTAAGTTGGTTTTGGTTAACAATTTGATCTATTTGTATATGTAGTTTTTGCAAATTGAGTGTAGTTTGGTTTGCATAATTTTCTAAATCTTTTTTGGAGCTATTTTTCCAGAAAAATTTTTTTCTTTTGTGTTGTTTGCGTGGTTTTGGCTTGTTAATTATAACAAATAATTCTAGTATAATAGTATTGTGATCTGATTCAAAAAGATTGTTTGAGAGGATATCTATATAATCTATATTTGTAATACTCAGATTAGTCCAGATTTGATCTATTCTACTCTGAATATTTGAACGTTAAAATGTAAAGTTTTGGGAGTTAGGAAAGAAAAATGATAGATGTCCTTATATTGGTGACTAATAAGATATTTAATAAGTTGGGTTTTAGGAATTGATGTTTTCTTTGATGGTGAATGGTTAATACAAGGATTAGTAACACTATTAAAGTCTCCCATAATTATATATCAATATTTAGAATTTTGGTATAGTGTAATAATTTGTTCTTGTATTTCTTTTTGGAGTTGTTTTTTCTCAGTAGTAGAAATATAGATTTGAAGCAGTCTAATAGGTGTGTTTTTAAAATGAAGGTCAAGACCTATTATATAGCCATTAAAATTGTGAGTGTGAACAACATATTTGGAGATTTTATTATGGATAAAAATCCCTATGCCAGCTTAATATAGATTGGAAAAGGAGCTCCAGAAGCTAGTATAGTTTTTGATTTTGTTGTTTAAAAATTTGGCATCTTTTTGGGTTAAATGAGTTTCTGAGCGACCAAAGATATCATATAGATTTTGGTTTAAGGTTTCTTCAATTAGGAGTTTTTTTGTTAGTTGTAGAAAATCATTTGTATTAAGTGAGGCTATTTTTATAGGAATTGAGATGTATTTAGGTTCAAGTGTTATAGTTTGATTTGGTATATATGAAGGTATATTAGGATTGTTCATATTAGTTTGAATATTAGATATAGGATTTGTATTAGTATTGGGATTTAATGTTGTATAATGTTGTAGGTTGGGTGTTGAGAAAAAGAGATTATCCGTGAAGATTGGTATTTGAAATTTGTTATTGGGTGATTTAAGTTCTACATCAGAGTAATATAGTAATCTTCAAAAGGTAGAAATATTATGTGATCTGGTATAAAATTTTTATATGGAAGGTATATGTGTGCTTCTGTAAAAATATGGTCAAATTGGTAATATAGTTTGATAAAAATTTTTATATATTGGTTTGAATAGAACATAGAATAATATTCTTGTATGTAATGCAACAAAGAACCCATAGTTTGTGGAGAAGGGAGTGCTCATTGTCTATGGTAGTAAAGAAATTTGTTATATTATGCTTTTGGATTGTATATTTCAAGAAGATTAGGATTGGAATTGAAGTAATTCTTTCACTTATAGATTTTGTAGAGTTAAATTTCTTCATCACTGAAGTCTTTTTCAAGTAAGAATTCAACATAGATTTCTGATATTAGGTAGTTGTTAGAACTGGAAGCAGTTAGTAATAGAGAGTATTAAAGGAGAGTTGTACTTCAGAAGGAGATGAAGATATAGTATCTAAAGTACTATAGTTGTCTTCTGTAAAAGCATTCTCCGTATATCAGTTCTCACAGTTGTACAAGAAGCTAAAGTCTGTTTTGTACATTGAGTCTGATCAGCATTAATTAGTTCTTCCACGTATAAATTATTATTAATAGCAGAATATTTTAATCAGTGATGGCAATTTAATCGGGCAAACAAAATTTAATTGGCCATCGGTCAATACAAAATAATTTGGCCAAAAATGGCCAAATTTTACGGCCAAAGTTGAATGTCAATTGGCCAGGCCAAATAAAATTATTTGGCCGATATGGCCATTGGCCGATGGCCAAATGGCCAAATGGCCAAACGGCCAAATTTCTCTAAATAGTAATAAAAAAAAAAGTATATAAAAATACTGTATGAAAGCATATTACGGTAATATATATGATAACTTAAGTAATACTTGTTAAGCTATATAAAAAAAATCTAAGCAAAAGTTTAATAAGTTATATAAAAAATAATTTAAGCAAAAATTTTATAAGTTATATTAAATAATTTAACTGAAAATTAATAAACTATATAAAAAAGTAATTTAAAAAAATTTAGAAAATCATATAAAAGTATAATTTGAACAAAGGTTTAATAAGTAATTTGAGCAAGGTAATTTGTGCAAAGGTTTAGTAAGCAAAGGTTTAGTAAGTTTTATAGAAAAACTACTTAAATTAAAATTTAATAAATAATTTAAGCTAAGGTTCAGCGAGTTGTATAAAAAATGATTTAAGGAAAGTTTAATAAATAAGGTTTAGTAAGTAATTTGAGCGAAGTTCAGTAAGTAAGTTTAGCTAAGGTTCAGTTAGTTATCTAAAAAAATAATTTGGGCAAAGGTTTAATAATAAGTAATTTTTTGAGTGAAGGTTTAGTATGTAATTTAAGTCAAAGTTTTATTATTTACTATGTATTTTGTTATTATTAAATAGTTAGTTGATTTACGCAATAAAAACTTTTACTTATTTCGTCAAATGGAAGTTTTTAAATACTCCAATTTCATTTCCAATTTCAAAATTTTAATACATAAATAAGATTTTTTAAATTCTAATTTATTCCAAAATATGCTATTTTTTTAATTCTAAAACCCTTAATCTATTATTTATTTTAAAAGATCGAATGATTTATTTTATTAAAGATATCTAAATCTGGGCCTTATTAAACATGAAGTTAAAAAGTATGTAAAGCATATAAATAAACTTCATTCTAGCTATATCTTTAAATGCTTAAAGTTATATAATTAATTGTAATAAACATGTATTAATATTGGACCAATCAGATTACTGGCTTTATTTGGCCGTTTCGGCCAAAAATGAAATTTATATTTTTGGCCTCGGCCATTGGCCGGCCAAATGGCCAAGTGACATCACTGATTTTAATGACTTTATTTTTTTTTATAAATACTTTATTACAGAAAAACTTGAAATGTTATTTTTAACAAATTTGCATTTACTTTTATAATTTTTAGATATATGATTAAAAAAAAAAAATTTATTTATTTATTTTTTTTTTATGACTCAATCTAATCTAATGAGATATAATAGGGGTATTCTTTTATGATTTTGAATCTACTTCTGTAATTCTATTATAGTTCTAATAACTTCACTTTTTAGATTAGTATTTTGAATATTTGTTGAGCAACAGAGAAGTTCTGTAATACAACCATAGGCAGTATATAGTTTTAAAATGAATATTAAAGATAGAAAATTTTCTAATATTTATAGAATTATTACAAGAAAATTATTTAAGAGTAAATATAAATGTGATAAAAATTTAGCAGTTAATAAAGCATCAAGATAGAATAATAATATCTTGATCTATAATGATATAAGCAAAAAAATTTTCATTTTTTATTAATATCTGATAAATCAAGATATTATTATCGCTAAACAATTGATATATTAGCTACATTTTTTTATCTGTTATTAGCATATAACCTATGTCTTCCCTATTAAATTGGTCCTTATTATTTAATGTATAGAAATTACTTATTACATGCCATATCTTTAATAAGGCAATGTATAATTATATAAGAGGTTAGACATAAAAGAAAAAATGCATCGAAATTTATTCACATTATCAAGTATAAAAGTCGCCCAAATAACAAAAAAATAAAGACAAAAAAATCCCATAGCCTATTTATAGTTTAGTGCTTTTAGAAAAGATTAGCAGATTCTTGTAATTAGAAATTATTAACTGGTAAAAATATCTGAAAAAAAGAATAGTAGTATAAGTTTTTAATCAGGTATATTAAAAATTCTCTAATAGAATATCTTATTGATTGGAATAATTATGCTAATTGAAATACTATAAATACTAAAAAGTTATAAATTTTTTTAAAATTAAATTAGTGTTTCTATGAACCTGAACTAAACTGAATTTATGTTAAGTTCAGATTCAGGTTTAGTATTGAACCTGAATCTAAACATTTTTTAAAACTTGTTCAGGTTTAGTATTAAACTTTTAGAGCTAGTTCAGTTTCAGTTCAGGTTTAGTTTATAAGTTCATAAACATGTTCAGATTCAGTCTAGCATTCATATAAAATAGTGATTCTAGGTTTGGGTCCGGGTTTGGTTTGGTCCAGACCAGATTCCAACTCTAAATTTATTATTTAAAACTTTATACTAAACTTAAACTCAATCATAAGTTTGGTTGGGCTAGCCCAAATTTTGCAAACTAGTTTGAATTTAAATAAAATATATATATATTTTGATACTAAACAAGTTTATTTAGAATGAAAAACATAAATCAGTTAGTAAAATTTAGAGAATCATAGCATTTTATATAATTTTATTAATAAAATTATACAAATTTCTATAATTCTCTAAATTTTACTACTTGATCATAACTTCTTGTACTTAGTAAACTTGTTTAGTACAAAAAATATATCAAATTGGTATTTTATTTTACTTTTTTTAAGGGTAGGAGGTACGTAGATCATTTATCATATGATTTTTGTGGTATCGATTTTTTCTTTTTAAAGTTTAGTAAAATTTTTTAAGCAAATCATTTAAATTATTAAATAAAATCATAGAACAGGTTTTTGTGATTCTAAAAATAGTAAAATTATCAAAATTGGTTGAATATTCATCAAGTTATAAAGATTTAAACTTTAGGTGTCGAAAGTTGTTTACATAAATCATATGATGATCATATGATATCGACCAATCAAAATTAATCATTTTGTGTAACTTGGGGAAATTTGAGCCAACTGGGGGAACTTTATTATATATAGAAGTATAATTTTTTTAAATATATACTATATTAAAATTTTACTATTATAAAATGTGCGTTTTATTCTATATATTATAAAATTTTAGTCAAATTTGGTTGCAACTATAAAAAGTTTTATTAGTAGCACATTTTCAATTTCTATATAAATCTCATTGTATCACGAAAATCATATGATAAATGATCTATGTACCCCCTACCCTTAAAATTTGAAGAAAAGATACTTAATTTTAGAAAGTTTTATCAAAAATTCAAGATTAAGCATCTTTAACACAAATTTAAAAAAAAATAAAATAAAATATACTAATTTGATGTATTTTTTGGTACTAAACAAGTTTACTTAGTGCAAGAAGTTATATTCAATTAGTAAAATTTAGAGAATCATAGAAATTTGTATAATTTTATTAATAAAAGAAAAAACTATTTATACACTATATATATGTATATGGATACTAATTAATTGATTTGCAAATCTGCGTAATTTATAAACTATAGACCAAAATTAAACTAATTTAATTAGCAATTCATGTAAGAACAGGACAAAAGTCGGGGGCTGGGCTTAATGCAACTAAAACGAATTTAGAAATGCCAAACAAGAAAATACAGAACTTTGTATAAAAATTGAACAAGCATGGTGACATTTGGAAGAGCAAGCGAGAGAAACAGAAGGATTAACTAAGCAATTACAACAGGCCTACGAAGAAATGAATTCATACAAAAGGTTGTATGAAGATCAGTTTGAAAAGAATAGAGCTCTTATTAAGCAGTGGGATTCAAGGTTTTCTAGTCGACAAAAATGTATCAATGCGGTTGTTGAGATAGCAAAAGCAGAATGCGAGTCTTTATTAGAAGATATTAGTAAGTTATTTGAATTTTGGGTAGTGTTATTAATTAGAAAAAAATCAATCAATTAGTTAGCTAGTAATTTTTAGAAAACAATTAATAATGGACTATGTTTATTGCTTTATTGCAGTTTGCATAATTTTGGGACCCTATGATTAATTTTTTTTTTATTATTAAATGATTGTGATTGCGATAGCGATTGGCTTTAGCAATCGCGATCACAATCACAATCATTTAATAATAATAAAAATTAAAGAGAATTTACACATTTGGGACCCAAATTTGAAAATCATTATGAATGGGCCCAACCTAAAATTATTTATTTATTAAAGCCCTAATTTTTACCGTCATATCCAGCAAAACCAAACCTTGTAAATAGTTGATAATGCATAAGTAGAAAAATCAATTTGTTGTAAAGCAAATGATTAAATTTACTACTTATAAGGTTTTTTATATTTTATCTTTTTATAAATTATTTGGTTTCATTATTAATTTATTTATTTGTTTATATGTATATATTTTTCTGCAAACCTTTTTCCTTTGTCAGTAAATAAATTTAGGCGCTTAAAGTTATTCAGAAAGTCATCAAAACATCTTGTGCTTTATTTGTTCCAACCTAAATGTATGAACAATTAGAAAAAGAAGCTTTTTGAGAAAGTGACAAAAATTTTTGGATTGGTAGTGCAAACAAATATAAGGATGTAGATTCTCAAACTGACCGAAAATCCAAAGATAAAGGTAATTTTTTTATCACCAGCAATGGCCAAGAAGTTTATCATTTTTAATAATTGAATCATTCTTTTGACAATTAAGGACTTGCTATCATACACTACATTGTGCCAAGATATTCACCAGTAAGTGTGTTTCACTTAACTTTAGTGATACGGTTGTAGATTTCTGACATTTCCTTTTGCATTTAGAGGATCAATAATTTTATACAAGTTTCGACTATAGTTGTGGGTAGAAGTTTTTTATTAAAAGATTAGTAAATTTTTTGTTATTTTATTTCGTGTTCTTTCGTTCAATGAATAATATTATGACAATATATATTTGCTAATTTGTAGAATGATAACAATTCTTATGCACTGACAAGTAAGCTAAATTATGATTGGCTTGAAATCCTGCTTGAGCCATGATGAGCATTGATTTATACAACGCGATTTACTTGAGCTAGTATTTGTAATATTTCAAAAATTAGTTCTTTATATATAAATACTTTTAAGGTGGGCCCTCATCCATAATTATTTTCAAATTTGGTCCCTGATGTGTAAATTTCTAGAAATTAATCATAGTTAAGTATTAAATATTCTGCAGAATTTTTCAGGAGGGTTACCAAAATTCTGGGTTTGATACATTGGATCGAGGTTGGCATTTAGCTCTAATTGTGGCTAGTGCAAATAGTCGTATTGTTAACACTAGTGCCATTGTTAACATTGACAATTTTTGGCTTAGCACAGACCAAGGAGGTTTTGGTAGTACTAAATATTCCAGTATCTCTGATCCTAAGATTATTAACTGGTCATTTTTTACTTAATGAAAGAATTTCATTAGTTAAATTGTTTACGATCTTGGAGCAAAATTGATCAATTCAGATCCAGTCAGCTATAATTCTGATGCACTTCGATATATTCTGATCTGGAATTTTTGGGACCCTTCGATTTATTTATTTATTTATTTATTTTATTTATTTATTTTATTTTATTTTTTTTTATTTATTTTTGTTTATTTTTTGTTTATGTGTATAGGGATTATAAAAAATCACTCTTAATAATTTTTATTGTTTTTTAATGTCGTTGATTGATGAAGCTGAAATTAATATATCCAATTGATTAATTTCAGCTTCAATGTTTCTGTGAAATTTATACTTCTCAACTAAAATATGCATTATCCCTATATGTGTACCTAAATTATCCATCTTAATAAAAAAATAATTATAATATTTAGGCAATCAAAATTAGTCTAATATAGTGCTGAAATTAATTTTCATATTTGCTGAAAGTTTTTGGACTCTTTTCATCAAAATACATCATAGTAGAGCTTTGATTCTGTTTTGACAGGCAATTTCAGATCTTATTAAATCTGAATTAAATCTGTATTAGAATACATATAAAGCTAACATGTTTTTAGATCTATTAATTAAGTTCTTTGACCAATTTGAGTAAAAATCTCTAATCTGGATATCTGAATCTGTTTAGATTTAAGATAAATTTGGATTGTCGGATTAAGGATCGAAGCTCTACATTATAGTATAATTATTATGGAGGGTTTCAAATAAAAAATTTAGCAATGCCAAAATCTTAGCCAAAAATACTTGGCACATGTATATACATTTTAAAAGAAATGTTCCAATTTTAAGTAAGTTGATAATTATTTAATATACTGGTTATAGTTTGATTTTTTTTTTATAATTTTATACTGTCTAAACCAAAATTATTTTATTTTAAAACAAAACCTGCTTTGCTTTTTTATATAGAATAAGTTTATTAGAAATGGATTTTGGCTCTAAATTTCTTATATTGAAGCTTAATTAGTCTTTAATATATATGCTAAGTTTCTTATATCAAGTTATTTGTATACCGAAAGAAAATGTGAAACTCTTTAGTAACAAATACTGATAAGTTGAATTATATTTTTATTGCTATTAATAAATTTATAGTACAAATATTTTTTAATAGCCAAACTAAGTTTTTATGATGATATGTTAATTTTATTTCTTGTGCAGCAACTATTAGCAATATTTTAATACTGTTATAGTTTTTATAATAACTAATTATATAAATAGTATAGAAGTATATATTCATAGTAGCTGCATATATATATGTTTTATAGCCAACTAATCGATTGGCAAACTAATCAATTAATTGATTAATTAGTTAATTAATTAATTAATTAGCTAGAAATTGATTAATCAATTAATCAATTAGTTGGGCAATCATTTAAATAATGTTTATAATAGTTAATTAATTAGTTGCCAATTCAATTAACTAATTGATTAATCAATTTTTGATTCATATTGCTAATTTTGGGTTCTTGTATATTGGATTTCTAATATTATAACTTTTTTATAATTTTTTATAAATTTATTAATTCATAATAGCAACAGATTTTCTTTAAAAAAACTTATGACATATAATCCACATGAATAGCTTAATAAGCATAATCAAGTTGTTGTTAGATTTGTTAAAACTCTGGTTCAAAATAATCAAGCTACTGATATCTTAAGCCAGAAAAAGCTTTTTAAAATTACTGTTGCAATTGATTCTACATATGGGGCTTGATATGGAAAATATATATCAGAAATTCAACTAGCTATTATAGCTATTAAATATTCAATTAAAAGGTCAAAAATGATTATCAATATTGATAACCATATTATAAGCTCAGGAAGTTATTATCGATTTCAAAAATGGATCGAGGAGCTTTTAAAATATGAAGAACTATTGCCTAAAGAACTTTTATTTCTTGCTAATGAAACTCTTTTGGCCCAAAAACTGAATTCAAAACTAGTTTTAAATATCCGAAATTAATTTCTGAAATTCCGAAACTATGTAAGGGAGCTTCCAGAAATCAGCTAATTTTTGTTTACTATGAGCCTACTCCCACCCACCCACACCTGATACCCCAATTAGCCAATCAAATTTTACGATTATTAAAAAGTTAAATATAATATTTAATAGTAAATAACTTTTGATCTATTGAACCAAATTTGATGTTTCAACTACCAAAATGATCCTCTCAACGAGAGGATTCTAGTGAGCCCAAAATTGATAAAATCCAATCACAGGATCCCGTGATCGGAATAGATTTGTGTTACTATAAAAGTTCTATAATTTATTAAATAATTATAACCCATTTATAGTAACATAAATTTATTTCGATCTTAGGATCCTGTGATTGGATTTTAACGATTTTGGGCTTGTTAGAATCCTCTCATTGAGAGGATCATTTTGGTAGTAAAATCATCGAAATCGGCCCAGTAGATCAGAAGTTATTAACACTTCAAATTTAATATTTAATTGTTAATAACTTCTGATCTACTGGGCCGATTTCGATGATTTTACTACCAAAATGATCCTCTCAATGAGAGGATCATTTTGGTAGTTGAATCATCAAATTTGGTCTAGTAGATCAAAAGTTATTACCGTAAACTGCCGTATAAACGACCCCCCACATATCAGACCCCCTATGTATTATACCCGGGTCTATAGTATGGGATAAAATTTTGGTAACATGTAAAAGACCCGGGTCTTCTAATATTTTAATCCTATTTGTATACCCGGGTCTTCTAATATTTTAATCCTATTTGTATACCCGGGTATACAAATAGAGATAAATATTAAAAGACCCGGGTATGATACTATATTTTAATGTATGTATAGCGAGCCACTTGATAGAATAGAAATAAAACACGGGAATTGCTACGTACCGAAACCGCAACACGTGATCTAATTTCCTAATTCTGTCCTATTCTAACACTAACCTTAACTATAATGCTGGCTATGCGGTGTCGATAAGGTTGGTGCTGGTCATTTGCGGTGTCACAATCGGTAGCAATCCCCTTTATAATATATTGATCAAAAAAAATACCGTTCTTTATTAACTAGAACTATTCGGAATTTGTATGATCTCTAGAATGCTACGTCAGGCTCACACAAACAAGCCGTACCGGAAATGGTTTTAAAGAAGTAAAGTGAAGAGAGTTTACAGCCATGTTTGCTTGCAATTTCTTTGTTAGTACTATATAATCTATAGATTTTTCCTTTCCGTTTTATAGGATTGCTTAGTGAACTACGCATTTCTCTAGAGTTCCATTTGCGGGCATCTTTTTCGACGATTGTTTTGGTGGTCTTTTTTGGGTGACTTTACAGTACCAATTCCCTTCATAAGTTGTCTAGTTTTAATAGTGAAATGTGATTTGTATTAGTGTATTTAGTTAACGTTAGAGTTCGCAGTTTTTTTATTAGATTTAACATTAGCATTAGTATTATCGTTATAAAGGCTTTAATTACTTTTACATACAATTTAGAATTTTTGAGGATGCGTATTTATCTAATGCAAGTAATTAGATAGCAACGGGATATTATAATGTAGTTTTACAATATGCTAATAGCAAATTGTGTGAACATCTAAAATAAATATACAAGTTTATAATGAATGGATACGATTGAGTTACTCTATATTGTTTAGACTCAAAATTTATTGTGCAATAAATTGTCTTACAATTATTTAATACCATTATTTCTAACAACTTATTTAAAAGCTACAAGTTATTCTTTATATTTGTTCATCATGCGATAAATAGAAATCTCATTATTTTTATAGATTTTTGCTCTACTTATTAATGTTCTATTTCGTTGGTTATATTGATTACATTTTCTATGATTTGGGCGAATGAGAAGTTTTCTTAATCCCACATAAAAACGTGTTCAGGTATTTCATCGTCATAATACGAATCTTCATGACTTTCTTGGTTATCCGAATTAAATTGCTCATCTAAATTTAAATAATTTATTTAATATTTTCAAACTTTTTTTTTTTAAAAAGATTTTTTTTTACTCTACCTTCATTCCAGCTATCTTTATCCTCATTCTCCCAAATATAATTTTTATTTTCATTCTCATCTTCGCTATCATTATTTTTATCTTCATCATAGCTTCTATTTTCATCATCTCTATCATCACTTTCATATTCGCTTCTATTTTCGCCACTTTCATATTCGCTTCTATTTTCGACACTTTTAGATTCGCTTCTATTTTCGCCACTTTCATCTGAACTACTATCATTATCACCATTATTGTCTTGAGTCAAATCGACAACATCATCATCTTCGTTTGCATTATTCGTATTAACATATATATGGCTACCACCACCTTCATTTCGACATTCTGGATTAGCAACCCAATTATAATTAAACATTATATCCTCTTCAGATCCATCCTGGGCAGCAGATATACCACAGCACTTAAATGACCGTTGGATAAGGGCAGTGTCAACATGATCCCATGCTGCTTTTATCCATCTGGCTACCAAATTATAGGCGGGTCGTTGAATACGTCCTGCAGGTGTCAATTTTTTAATTTCTTCACCCATCCAATCAAGATAGTACTTACGATACTTCAAATAAAAAAAAAAAAGTATTGTCACGGCTAATGCTAAATTTGGCTAAAGTTAAAACTAATAAACTAATGGTTGATCGACATTATTAACCAATTAGATATATTAATTTTAACTTTAGCTAAATTTATATTAGCCGTGACAATTATTATGCAATTATTAAATAATGCTATTTTAAACAAATGCGCAATTATTTTTTAAAAAACTAATATTAGTTTACCTCCTCTTTGAAAGATTTATTGATATATACATCTAATGGTTGTAGTTTTTTAGTGAGCCCGCCCGGAATAACTGCAAGATTTGTATTTTTTTCTTTAAATCGATTTTTAACTGGGTCTGTAAGATGGCCACGGAATCCATCTAAAACAAGTAATGAACGGGGATCAACAGATAAAGGAGCTCGACGTTTCCAAATATTTTCGATCCAAAAAATCATTTCGTTAGAATTCATGTATCCTTCCGGATTAGTTCGTACAACAATACCTGGTGGAAATATTTGCCGTGGTACCTTCACTAATTTAAAAATTATCATAGGGGGCAATTTAGTGCCATCGGCTAAACAACTTAAAACAACCGTAAAATTAGATTTTTCATATCCAGTTGTTCGAATTCTGACTGTATGAGCACCAGTTTCTTCAATTGTATAGTTGCTAGGCATATCAAATGCTAATGGTGTCTCATCCATATTTCCGATACGAGAAAGTGGATATTTATGAAGCATTCGATGGTATAACACATTACTCAAAAATGCATCTCTTAAAGGTTCTAGATCCTCTGGCAGTTTTTGTGCTACAGTAGTACGACGTCTGTTGCTTAAATTATTCTGGCGCATAAAAGCCTCTATCCATCTGTCACTCCACTTGCATTCATTAATTGTAGGGTAAAGCGAAGTAAATCGGGGTTGCCTTGCTAGTTGTTTTGCTTTAGTTTTAACCATATTTCGAGATACAAGCTTTTGTTTTGCACGTAAAGATTTAATCCAAGCTAAAAGATCCACTTCTAAAAGTGGAAATTTAGGACGAGCACCAACATTTAACCGTTTAATAGTAGGTGAGGCACTTTTAAATTTATTTTTTTTTTGATCCAGTCACGCAACTGATTTGGTGTTATATTAAATTTTTGAGCAGTACCCCGTTTACTAGCCATAGGGCTTTTTTCATAGTACGTAATGATCGCTAATTTTTCGCGCATGTTCCAGCTTCTTTTTTTTTTCTTGGTAACTTTTGCTTGTTTTTGAGTTTTTTTGTGACGCCCCATTTTACTTAAATATTTAACATATCGATATATTATTTTACTATTACTAACTCAAAATAGAATAAGAAAATTCTTACTTCTGTGTTTTGGTTGGAAAACTTGTTCTATCCAGGATAAGACAAAAATGTAAACGCGATTAAAAAAAAAAATTTTTTTTATATATAAGCGAATGATAAAATAATTGTGCACATGCATTTTAGTCAATTTTAGATTGTAATGTTTGACCTTATGATCATACCTTAAATAAATTATATGAATATCTATGCTAACAATTTACCAAGTTCATAAAAGATTCTTCATAATTTTAGTTCTGTAGTTTTTTTTTTTTTAATTCATAACTCGATTTTTTTCAATTTATTAATGTGTTTCTTTTTTTTTTAACTCATAATAGTTTGTGATTGAGCTCGTAATCTTTAATTTCTTTGCCCGTCACTAAGAGTTTCGCTTTTAATATCTGAATCTTTGAAGTTCGCTTTTAAATCAGGTTGATAACTAAGCTGCTATTTCAGGTTTATTATTTATTACATATCGATATATGTGTATAGTTGAATAATACTCTCATATTGACTAATAATCGTGTGCATTTTAGTTTATTTTAGGTTTTATAGAATTCGATTGTAAATACCAATTTACAGTTTATATATTTAAACTGGTGTCACATGAAATTTAATGAATTGGTTGATATATTCGGGTATATAAAAAGTTCCTAGACAGGAACTTTGAAATTTTTATCAAGAAATCGATTCCAATAAATAAATTTTCTACCAATTTTATTACCATCCTATCGATAATGCAGAAATGTAAAAAACCAATACTTGAAATTATGATATTCTACAGTAATATCTATCTTAATCACATTATGGAATTTTGATCTTATTGTATCCAAAGTCTTCTTTTTTACTATTATTGCGCTTTGCAAAAAGGTGTGACACCCACAGATCATGATGTCATGTAAAATCACACCGATTTTAGCAGATTGTTTTGATTCTCGACAATTTTAAAGATTTCAAATAAATATAAACGTTACTAATTAAAAAATATGACCGATAGGCAATTTAGAATCATAGAAATTTTTAACTATTATCACGAAAATCACAGGGTTCCACCTTTTTGCAAAGCGCAATAAACAGTGCACAAAAAAGCTTTAGCAGTCTAAAATTAGAAATTTAATTAAAATTTATCGTTAAAGTTTACAATAAATGCCACCCAATGCCGCCAAATGTTGTTTTTAGGTAAGTAAACATGTATTTATTAATTTAAATAGAGATTATTGGTTTTTCAATAGTATTTATTTTTTATTTACAAAATCTCAATCATCTATATATGTTTAATTCTATGTCTGTCTAATTCTACGTCTACTCAAATTTTCAACGTCTTGCACTAACAATCTTACACTACACAACTATTATTCTAATAAGAAATCTTTATGATTTTAATACACATCGTGCATGTATATAACCTTCTTATCGTATCTTAAAGGTTTCTATAAAATAACATAAATAAATAATATAGTTTAATTAACATTGTTCATATACTTCGATTTTTTAAAGGATTTCTCTGCAACAATATAATAAAAAAATATACAAACTAATTTATTCCTCCTATACTTTCGTCATTAATCGTTATTTTAAGTTTTTTTGCCCTTTTTTGCATAACAAACGAGATTTTGTCAACGTAGAGATTGTAAATTACTTATAACTTTGGCAGGTGGAGTGCAATATAAAAGTTGTGGGATTAACTGAATAGCAAGGTGAAAACTTCGTTTGTGGTTTCACAGAAAAGATAATTTACCTGATCTTCCGAAAAAAGTATTGTAAGACGTATAAAAAAATTTTAAATCAATTGAATCGATCTACAAACTCGGGGCATACTCGGGACGGTCCTGCCTCAGAGGTTATACAGTATGCAAAACAGAGAAAGCTTCGAAATTAATTAGGTTGGATATGCAATGTACGTATTAAACCTCTACATAACTACTGAATACCTGCATAAACCCCGCCCGATTATCAGACCCGCCCCCATACAAGAGATCTACAGGTCTATTAATAGGTTTTAAATTTGGTAAAATGAATTAGACCCAGGTCGTTTATACGGCAGTTTACGGTAATTATTAAATATTATTAATAAATCTATAATTTTGGTCAAAAATAATTTTGCAACTTTGGCCGGAATTATGAAAATTTGGCCGGAATTATGAAAATTTGGCTGGAATTACACCTGATACTTCAGCTGACCCACCCACCCAGAAATTAGCTGATTTCTGGAAGCTCTCTAAAAACCTGAAACTCTAAAATAGTAAAATGGTATTATCTGAACCTATTTTGGGTATATAAACTTCCTATCGCTCAATGCAGGGGTAATTATTATTAGGTATTGTTGAAAATTCTCACACATATCTAATTAATAAATTGAGCGTCAGGTTTTGACATATGTATTCATGTATGGATAAATATATACGCATTTAAAACTTGATCTGACCAGGTTATAAAAACCAATTAAGTAGTAATCCACATAAGATCGGCAGTATGATCATAATAAAATCTGGGGTTAAGTCTTATATAAGTTATTATTAATAGAGTGGAATCTGTAGCTGCCTCAAAATAAAGTTATTTTTTTACTAAGTTAATCTTTCTTTAAGCTTTAACTAAAGTTGTAAAGCTTATTTTTATAATTCTAATAGTAGTAAGATTGGTAAAATTGGCCTGGTAGTTCTTGAGATATCTTGACTTTTGTCTTGTTATATATATAAAATTTCTTTTGCAATTTTTTATATGTGTAAAATAATAAAAGTTAAAATATCTCAAGAACTACTAGGCCAATTTTACTAATTTTACTATCATGAGAATCACAAAAATGAGCTCTACAACTTTTGTTAGAGCTGCAAGAAAGGTTTACTTAGTAAAAAAATAACTTTACTTTGAGGCAGCTACAGATTCCACTCTATTATAAAACTTATATGACATTTGCCCAAATTTTACTATGATCATACTGCTGATCTTATGCGGATTACTACTTAATTAATTTTGCACAGCCTTATTTTATTTTAGGGAAAATAAATTTGTCACACCCGCGACATGTCGCACCCCTGGTTCGGCCAATCAAATCGCACGATTTTATAGAAAAAAAAATTTTTTTTAAAAATTAAAAATTTTACATAATAAAGTGTAAAATTTATATAAAATAGCATGCCATATAACGTAAAATTTTATTCTGAACAACTTTTTCTAAGTTATAAAGATAGATTGTCTTAGTAAAAAAAACTTTTATAAGAAAATCAAAAATTTTCAAAGTTAGCACATATAAAACTTTTTTTTTACTAAAACAATCTACCTTTTAACTTAGAAAAAGTTGTTTTGCATAAAATTTTACATATAATTCTTAAACGTAAAGATAGATTTATATTAGTAAAAAAAAAGTTTTATATGTGCTAACGTTCGAAATTTTTGATTTTTCTTATAAAACGTTTTTTTTACTAAGATAATCTATCTTTATGACTTAGAAAAAGTTGTTTAGAATAAAATTATACATTATATGCTTTGATATCGCTTATTTATTTTTATATTTTACTAGTAAAATTTTGAATTTTTAAAAAATAAAATTTTTTGTCTACAAAATCGTGCGATTTGATTGGCTGAATCGGGGTGCGACATGTCGCAGGTGCGACAAATTTCTATTCCCTTTATTTTATTTTTATTTTATTTATTTTTTTTTTTATTTTAGGCCATACAAATTTAATTACTTGACCTGGTTGAATTATAAAAACCAATTAATTAATTTTGCACAGCCTTATTTTATTTTATTTAATATTTTTATTTATTTAGAATATTACTAGCGATAACCAGTAGTCATTACCGGTATTACATGAATATGTTCAACCAATAAGATTTTTAATTTATTTAATTTATTATACTTTTTAATTAAAAATACCCTTACCCTAACAAAAAAAAAACTATTCACACTCTAACACTAACTATCAGACCCTTACCTTAACAAAAAAAAAACCATTCGCGCTCACTCTAATCCTAACTATCAGACCCTTACCCTAACAAAAAAAACTATTCTTACACACCCTAACCCTATCTATCAGGTGTTGACTTTTATTATCCAAAACAACTTTTATACTATTAACACATATAATACCAACCTCAATCATGTACCAGTTTTTACAATTAAACCGCCCACTATGTCCAATAATGAACAAAGCACCAAAGTGGATGAGACCAATGATATGAACTACAAAAAGAAACTTTTAAAATAAGATAAGCAAAAATTAGCATTAAAGAAAAAAGGCTATATATAGAACAAAAAAACATTTCAAAGAAAAACTATACACTTGCCTAAACTAAGATCTGAGAACGCCATTAACAAAAAGATACCATTATTGAAACACCAAATTGAACGTCACTAACAGAGAAAAGGCACCGAATGGTGACACCAACGACGACCCAGAGACGAAAGAGGTATCGAAAGACAAAAACCCACGAAAGAAGGAAGAAAAGCACCAGAAAAAAGATATGTGTTAGTAGTGTCCCAAAAGAACCAAAAAAGAAGCACAGGGTAAACACGCCAACGATGAAGAAAAAGCACTGAAATGGCGACACCAACTAAAAAAGAAAAGTACCAGAAGAATAACACCAATGAAGAAGGGAGCCTTGAAAAAAAACATTAGTATTAGTATTAAAAAAAGTATTAAAAAAGAAGCATGAACAAAAAGATTCCACCCTAATGAAGAACATGACGCCAACGACGAAGAAAAGGCCACCGAAATAGCGACACCAATAACAAGAAAAAGTACTAGAAGAATAACGCCAATGTAGAAAAAGAAAACCAATATAGTGACACCGGCTAAAAAAAAAATAATTATATTAGTATCCAAAATACAAACCAAAATAAAAAAAATAGATTTATACTGATTTTGTGCAATCTGTCTGGTGATTTTAAGATTTATTCTTTTATTTATCAGTTTTTTTTTATTTTTTTATTTTTTTTATAATTTTTTTTATTTTACTTTATTTTTCTTTTTTTTTTATTTTTAACTTTTTTTAACTTTTTTTTTTATTTTAACTTTATTTTTAATATCGTACTTTATTTATTTATTTCTTTGTTTTTTTTGATATTTTTTTTTGGGGATAGGTTTTTTACGGAGGATAAGGGTTAGTTGGGTGGATAATAGATGGGATAATGGATCTTTTATGGGTAGAAAGGTGGGGCAGATAAATCTTTTGCGAGTAGAAGAGTAGAGAGGCTAGATCTTTTACAGGTGGAAGGGTAGAGCGATAGATGTTTTTCAGAAGGGAAGTTTCGTGGGTATGCGCATATATGCAATAGTGGGAATAAAACATAAATTTCTGGTTATTCCTTACTATGAAAATAACCAGAAATTTACTTTATTTCCACTATTGCATATATGCACTAGAGATGCAACCTGCTATCTAGTTAAATTTAACAAATTTAATTTTGTAAATAAACTAAGAGCATGAGACAAAATTTTAGGGATAGAGCCTTAACGTTAAAGGCTATAGGGTTAAATTAATACTTACTATAAAAATATTTAATTAGAATTTATTAGCAGACCAGTTTTGGAGTTTTATATAGTTTCAGAGTATTAGTATAGTTTCAGGTCTTTAGGCAAGCTTCGGCCAAGAAGGCCATGTCCGAAACTAGTAATACCAGTTTCGGTTTCGGTCAATCCGAAACTATATAGCTTCGGGCAGCATCATTATTTCTTGAATTTGATAATGAACAAAAGGGCAAAAAAAACTATCTTGATTGAGGATTTAATACAGTTATTTATCATATTGTTATCAGTTTTGTTGCTTTTAATATAGCACCACAAAACAAAATTCAACATAATACTGATTCATCTTGGTTATGTAATACTCTTAGCAAGTTACAATATGAAGAACTTTTTAATATTAGTCCTCAAATGCAAAAGGTTATTGATGAGGAGTTGTAATACTTATTTAGCTGAGATTCATACATTATTGTCTGAAGAAAAGTCATCTATTAATATTATGGATTCTCTTTTAGCATCTACACCAGTTGATATTACTAAAATGAAATTTTGTTCTAACTGTAATTTGAAAAATATAGAGAATCGAAAAAGAACATGCCCAAGATGTAAAATGCAACTTCCAACATTGGCTGAAATTCAAAAAGAAAGAATAGTTGAAGTTGAAAATAATATAGTTGATCAATTGGATAATCCACTAATTTTTAAACCTTATAAAATTAGCAATAAACAAAGTAATACTTGTACTTCTACAATTGGGTTTACTCAACCAATTACTGACCAAAAAGTTAATATTCCTGAGATTTATATTCCTGATCCAGTTAATATTAATTCTAATTCAATTGCAAATATTGAACAAATTCTTTTACATATTGAGACTATATCAGGTATTAAGAATAAAATTCATAAGTGAATAGTAGTAACCTGTAATGGCGTTCCATATCGTCTTGCTACAAGTTAAAAGAAAAGTTTCCTTGGTTAGTGCTAGTACCTGGTCAATTACACAAAGAAATGAATATGCTTCATGCATTTGTAGAATTGAACTGGTAACTTATTTAAAATAATTAAGTAGTAGTTTGTGCATACAATTCTATATATTTTTATTTGTTATATTTTTTATTTTATTAATTATTTTTTTATTTAACTTTTTTTAATTTATTTTTTTTGTTAGGGAAATTGATATGAGACGATTTGCAATATCTCAGGGTTATAAACTGAAAATCAGCTTGTCTATTTTAAAAAATGTGCTGTTCATTATAAAGCATGGGATTCTATTTGTATTATATACTGAAAAGCAATAGCCATGGAACTTTTGTGGCCATATGTAAAAAACTATTCAAATTTGTCTGTTAAAGAGTATCTTGCCTGGGTTAAGAGCAAAAAGATCCAATTTACCAAATAAAGTTTGAACAGGTTATAATTATTTCACTCTTGAATAAATCTAATAGCAATTTTATTTTATTCTTGGATAAATTTAATAGCAATTTTATTTTATTCTTGAATAAATTTAATAGCAATTTTATTTTATTCTTAAATAAATCTAATAGCAATTAATACAATTTTTTTTATAATAGACTTTCATTTATCTTCAAGCAATTATTAACTATTGAAAGGCTATAAGAACCAACAATCCACTTTTAAAAAGAGCTGCTAAAAGAGCTTTTTCACCCTATTTGGTCTGGAAGGCATCATCCTATTTATCGTCTAATAGAAGTTGCTGATAAAGTTCAATTAATGCAATTTAATCCTGAAATACGTGATATTGTAGAAAACAATAGTGTGATTTCTAGATTAGAAATTCGTAATCAATATCAAGGATTAGATACAATTATAAAAGAAATAAATAAAAATTTAAAAGCCTTAATACCTTCTGTACCATAATATTATCATTGGAAAATAGCTGCACATAATTGTAAAAAATTTGTTAAGGTAAAATTGATTTTATAATTTAATTATTTAATAAATTAATTAATTAAAAGTTATATAATTAACCTGATAATTTATTTTAGCTTAGAAACAATTTATTTAAAATAATTGGATACAATGATCAATCATCAGGACCAAGAACCCAGCCAGAAGCAACTGTGGAATATCAAAGATTTCGAGCTTTTTTGCAGGGTCTTGAATTTGTAAACCCTACAAACTCAAAAATAGCTTATCATAGCTTAGGTGGAGAAATTGAATTGACTGAGAATTTAAAAAACTTTACATCTTGTGCAAAATTAGCTCAACAAAATTATATTATTGAAACATTTATTAATAAAAATAATTCTTCTCAATTTAGACCAATACCAATTACAAAACAAGAAGCTGAAGCTCAAAAAGTGAAAAAAATTTGACTATACCTGATATTTTATCAAAAATAGGAATTCTACTTGAACAAGTTCCTGAAAGTGTCAAAAACAAAAGAAGAATTACTTAGCATACTACAAGAAGTAAAGTGCTTATTTGATTCAGATAATGTACTTAATGATCAAGATTGTTTTGAAATCTCAGAAACAAATTAGCAAGAACAATTGTAATTAAGTAATGGGAATGCTATTAAAACATAGTGCCAGAACTATATTTTTAATAGTTTATGTCTGGCACTTGTGGTACCTATTCTTTTATTTTAATAGTTATTCATAATTTATAATTATATTTAATATTTTAAAATCAAATTGTAAAAATATAAATATTTATTTATTATAGATCTTTATAGATATTTATAAATATATAAATAAAAGCTCTACTTCAATTATAATATCTTTTTTTTTTATGTTGAGGAGAGGTTGTGCCTCTGGTCTTTATTAAATGCATATCGATCAATTATAATATATATATAATATATTAAGTATTTTTGATTTATATATTTATTTTCTTATTAATTTTTTTAATATTTGAGTTATTATTTATACTTGGCAAAATTGAGTAAAACTCAATTTTTGAGTTTTTGATTTCAAACAATCAAAATCTATTTTTAGTACAAATAGATTTTGATTGTCTAAAAGCAAAAATTGAGTTTTATTTGATTTTTCTAAATGCTACATTGATTTTCAATAATTTATTCAAATTAGCAATTAAGTTATTGTATCTTTTTAATTCTAACTCTATGCACTAAATAAACTTGTTCAGCACTTAAAGATACATCAAATCAGGAGAAAGATTTTTATTTTACTTGAAATTTAGAAAATAGATATATAATTTTGAATTTTTGATCAAAAAAGTCAAATTTAAGCATCTTTGCCCAAATTTCAAGTAAAATAAAAACAATTTCAATGATTTAATATATTTTTAGGTACTAGAAAAGTTTACTTAGTGCATTAAGTTAGAATTAATTAGTAAGATTTTGTGAATCATTAAATTTTATAAAATTTTATTAATAAAATTTTATAAAATCTTTTAATTCACAAAATTTTACTAATTAATTCTAACTTAATGCACTAAATAAACTTGTTCAGCATCTAAAAAACATCAAATCAGAAGTGTTGTTTTTATTTTACTTGAAATTTGAAGAAAATATGCTTAGCTTGACTTTTTTGATCAAAAATCCAAAATTTTGCATATATTCTCCAAATTTTAAGTAAAATAAAAAAATTCTGCTGATTTGATGTTTTTTAGATGCTGAACAAGTTAACTAGTGCATAAAGTTAGAATTAATTAATAAAATTTGTGAACTATTATAAAATCTTGATTCACAAAATTTTACTAATTAATTCTAACTTCATGCACTAAGAAACTCGTTCAGCACCAAAAAATGCATATAAATATATTTGGACCCAAACCAGTCCGCAGCAAAGTTGGTGCAGAAACCCTTTTGTGCCAATTCAGGTTTTGGATTATAGCTTCCAAAACCTTATCTGAAACTCGAAACCTCACCCAAAACCTCATCCAAACCCCGAAACATTACCTGAAACAAAAAACTTTCCAAACTTCCATATTCATTGATTGCATTAATGTATTATATATCTCTTTCAGTTATAATAAAATGCACTAATCACACTGATATATGTTATACATTTCCTTAAGAATTCAATAAAAATTGGAATATCCAGTGCTATTTGGGCTGGAATGCATCGAACAATTTATTGCATGCAGTCTTTTTAACATGAAAGGTGTAATTTCGGAGGTTATATTCGGACAATCAAGGTTGTTTTTGCAAGCATCAGTTTTTTTTACTTACTACGTAAAAACTGGATATAATGTCAAGTAATAATAAGTAATAGTACGTCTTGATAAGTTGCCGTAAAATTAAATAAATTGTCGGTATCAACAGGCATCAAATACTTATCGATTCTTCATTGGCAATCTTTTCTACCGTCCTAGAATTTTGAAATCAGTGTAATAATGGCATAATATTAAAAATAAAGTTGACCAGCTTTTAAAATACCCGAACAAACCAAGGTAGTAAAAAAAATTGCAAAACATAATTAAAAAATTATCATATAATGTTATAATTTATTCAAAAATAATTTTCATTTTGGGTTCTATTTAATTAAAAATAAGTAAACTATTTTTGATTCTCGGATTATAACATTGGGTTTCGGAATTATAGTTTTGGGGTTTCGGGTTTCTGAGTTTCGACTTTTTTGAAAAAATCCGAAACTAGTTTCGGATTAGAACCCTTTTGAAACTAGTTTCGGGTAGGTTTCGTTTCGCCTCCAACTTTGGCCTGCAGACTTCGGACCAGACCCGGTAGATGGTTGGCTCGAAGATGATAATTAAAATCAAAATTGCGGGTAATCCTCCTAATCTAAATCAGCGTTCATTACCTACTGATGCCGAAATTCTACGTTGAAAAAATGCGCGGCCAACATGGTCTACCAATACTTTATTAATTATTGAAATCACAAGGCATTGAAACTACCAGAGTTTATCAAGATAAAAGGATATTGGAATTTCGCACCGCCTTTCGTCGTCAAAGCCACGGAGCCGGAGAATTTATTGTTGATGAGACCGGCAATTATTTGACGCTTAGTTTACTAACAACGTCTTAACTGCTATCCAAGCCGCTGACGCTTATAATTATCGTAATCCTAATAAAGAATAAACTTTTGCCGGTAAAGCATTAAATTAGAAAGAGCGTACAAAAAAAAAAAAAAAAAAAGAATAATGTATACGTATATATATCGATTTTGGGGGTCGTCTAAAGCCATGTACCCACGTGACATTTTCGTGTAAATCAACCAAACGGAGTCGCGAAACTTTGTTTACACGGATCAGCCCGAAGAAGTCAAAAAACAAAAAAAACGCAAGAACATAAAAACGGCATTCTAAATCTATCTTGGGCCATTAATAAAAAATGTCGAGAAGGTAATTTTACCCATATTGGTCCTAACCCTAACCCCGACCCTAATGCTAAACAGACTCTGATACGAATTTTAACTAAAATTTCAAAAAATCACGTGGGTACATGGCTTTAGCCATCCCCCGATTTTGGCTTTTTGGCGTAAAATTTAAATTTTAGTTTAAGTGCTAATGTTTTTTCTATCCCTAACTTACCGTATAGCGCTGCATATAGTACCTCGGGTACTTTCAAGAAAGTCGGCCTTGGTTGAATAATATCTCCCAGACATTGAGAGATGGGAAGATAATACAAATAATTATCACTAATCTATATAATACCTTGCAATTAGACATATCAAACCAATGAAAAGATCGCATATTAATTATGAACATTGGGCTTGTCAAAAAAAGAGGATACTATTCCAGGGTATACTATATGCCGCGCTAGAAGAAATTCTGGTATCATAAAACCTTACGTAGGGGTCGTCTAAAGCCATGTACCCACGTGACATTTTCGTGTAAATCAACCAAACGGAGTCGCGAAACTTTGTTTACACGGATCAGCCCGAAGAAGTCAAAAAACAAAAAAAACGAAAGAACATAAAAACGGCATTCTAAATCTATCTTGGGCCATTAATAAAAAATGTCGAGAAGGTAATTTTACCCATATTGGTCCTAACCCTAACCCCGACCCTAATGCTAAACAGACTCTGATACGAATTTTAACTAAAATTTCAAAAAATCACGTGGGTACATGGCTTTAGCCATCCCCCAAATTTGGTGGTCGGTTAAAGCGGAGTGAAATTTAGTTAGGGTTAGAGTTACCATTTTGATGTAGTTAGAAGGTTTTTTAATATAGATATCAAGAATCCAATTTATGTAGTATGTAGATCATATATTGAGTTAACTCCGCTTTAACCGACCCCCAAATTTGGGGGTCGTCTAAAGCGGGGGCAAATTCACGTGATCACAGCCAATCAAATTACAGAATTTTGATGATCGCCGGCGAAGCAAAGAACGAAAAACCTAAAAAATACAAAAAACGGCAGTCTAAGCCTACCTCAGGTAGGTTAAGTAAAAATATCGGGAAGGCAATTTTGCTTATATATAACTATCTAAAACCCAGCCCAACCCTAATATAAGATGACCCTAACCCTAAAGTTAATCGAGAAAATTATTAAGAAATATGAGTTGCCCCCGCTTTAGACGTCCCCCAAATTTGGTATATGCCCTGACTGTAGGGTGATAATCAATATCATTATTTTCTTTCATAATGTAAATAAATCAGTACATATAACATTAATTTTTTTTCTTGTTACATTATTTTATTTACTCATTTTTCAATTTCTTTATATCGACACATTTACTCAAAATTATCTGAAGAAGGCTTTACCTTCCGGAAGTGCCCAATTGGCTGACAGGAAAGACTAATAAAATAAACTTTGCTATAATGAATAAGCAAAATAATTAATGGATTAGTATATCCATAGATCGTCAGAAGAAAATCTTATTTGATTAGTGGAATCGTCAAGGGCTTCATAATTTGGCAAGAAAACAGTTCATTATCGATTAAATTTACTGTGTTTCATATTAACGAGTGAAACTTTGAATTATAATTTGAAAAAACCTTAACACTCAGCATCCAGAGGTAGTTACAACGAAACCCGTTGAAACAGAGTTAACTTTATTATAATATTTCATTGATCAAATTGATTCGTCAAGAGTTTTATCAATCACCAAGGTTTCGTCAAACAAGTATAATGACAAAACCATTTCATATTCGTTAGGAATTATTAGCGGGAAGCAACAAAAAAAATTATAAGATATAAGATATGTTAAGCTATGGCATTTAAATATTATTCTACTTGTTTTTGAATTTTGTCATAAAAATTTTAGTATGCTATATTAAATATAATCAAATTTATTTAAAATTATATGAATATATAAAACTCATATTAATATTACAGTAATGCTACTTTTATCATACATGGATAGAACTGGCTTCTTGTTATGAATTTCAATATTGATATGTAGATTGCTGGTTTATTTTTATATATTGATATATAATAACACACATTTCAACTTAAGTGCCTAAGAAAAGGTTTCTAGGCATCTATTAAAAGCACAAATTGGTTATAAAAAAATAATCATTTTGACGCTATGTATTTCAAATAATTTAAGTTTTAATTATACTTAGCCACTCTTATGGTATCAACAAAATCAACCACAATGAATATAAAATTTTATTACTTTTATCATATACTAAATAATTCTATTATTATCTATACTATTAAAATTTATTTATGCTGATAAAAAATTTGAATATAAATCAATATAATCAGTAAAGTTAAGTATTTTACTAGTGGATAACTCTGGATATTGTACCATTTTTTCTGGGGCTAGTGTGGTCATTATTATAGTTTCATCCTTCCTTCAAAAGTTGTGCACATTCCAAAGTGATTTTATTTTTGACTGACATTCAGAGATATACTGAGACTGTAATATTAGAATCAAGTGATGAAACCATGCATTCAAACATATCCCTTGAATTAAAAGCATTAGGTAACTAATCAGTGTGATATTATACAGATACAGATAAGCCTAATAAAATTGTTGTAACTTCTGTAGAACTTGGAAGTTTTTTCAAATTTGAATCCCAGCACTGTATAATAAGATTAGCATATGCGGCTGGTATTTCTTTTGGAATCAGAGGCCCTGATTATAAGAATTGACAAGATTAATACTGTAATAATAAAATCTTGCAAAATATTATAGTACTTACGTACCTTTCCAAATTTTTAGAGCAAGGTCTTTATTATGAGATTTATTAGAAAATGTTGGGTTGCCTACTACCAACTCATACATTTTTATTGTAAAACTGCAAATATCCGCTGCTGTTGTAATTGGCCCACTTTCTAATAATTATGATGCTATAAATAGTAGAATGCCATAAACGTTTTCTGGAATTGTTGGACCATTTTTTTTAATATAAATGAAGAAGCTCCAAAGTCAGCAATAACAGCTTTATGGAAATCATCAAAATCATTATGAAGTATATTTCCTGAATGCAAATTGCCATGTACAAATCCATAATCATAAATCTTTGTAAGTGAATTATTAACATTAAGTAAGAAACCCATTTTTTGTAACCAGGGTATATTTCAATAATTTTGAATAATTCATGAGCGTTCACTTTCTTTGAATAACTTCATAACTGCTATAGTTCCAGAAGAATTTACAGTTAGTCCAAAAGATCTTGAAACTTGCTCAGCATCACAAATCTGATTAGCAATGAAAAGTAGCATATACTTCTTGTCCAGCATGAGTTTTAGTATGACAAGTTGAGGAGGGCCTCTCTTTTAACATCGAAACCTATGCTTTCGATATTTCCATCCAACCATTCTGCTGTGTATACTTCACTACACCCACCTTTAGCAAACAATTTTTTGTTTTGAACTCTTACTTCTGGGATATACTCAAAAAATGACTTAACACTAGTAGATCTCTTATTCAACTCATGTGGAATTGACCCTGGTGAATGTACATGATCAGAAATTTCTTTGGATAATGTTGAAATATAAATGTCATTTGCGCATGAGTTACACCAATTTTTACCATTATTTTGGTATTTACAGCGTGGACATTCTCCATAATTCTTATCTTCTGTTATTTCATAGAAATTTACATTTGTTAAACATGAAAAGAATAATTTACTTCCAAGAGCTTTATGTCCACAGCTCAGAATTTCTAACTCTTAATTGATCCATTTCATTCTGATAAATATTACTATCAGTTTCATGCTTTAATATACATTTGGTTGCTCTCATAAATATAAAGCCGATTATTTTCTTGCAAGTCTGATTTGTCTTTTTTATATGATGATTCGCCTTTGTAAATATCCATGTTCTCGAATTTTACCAGTATAATAGTTCATAAATCATAACACGTAATAATAACGAAAAAAAGGTGACAATTCCATTATTTAAGAATATATATATATATTTATTTCCGATACACAATTCATAAAGATTTAAGTTTATTACAATTTTCAATAATAATATGTAAACTAATTATGCGTTAAAGTTTTTATTATGACGTACTGTATAACATTATTGACCCATTAATTCAATATTTTTCTTCTACTATAATTAAATTTAGCAAAATAGTAATTGATACATTTATAAATTTTATCTTTTTCAATAATAACATACTGTAATATTTCAAAGGATAAATATTTTATTGTTTTACTGTACTTTTTAATAATGCTAATAATATAAATTTATATGATATAAAAATTGAATAAAAGATTCGAAAAAAATTTTTAACCATAAATAACTGATGCTATATTATGTAATACAGTATATTATTATATGTAGTTTAAAATTCAATTCGAACCCAATGGGCAATACGATTAGTGGCATTCTATAATACCTTAAAACGAATCTATATTCAACAAAAGTCTAATGTAGCAAATTCATTATAACTTTTATAAATGCACAATTCTCTTGGATTAGCCCATTGTTTCTTTTATTCATATATAGTTGACAAAAAATGAAGCATGGAAATTGATAAACTACTTGTTAAAGGACTTTATTTCGAAATTTTCGTCTGTCTTTTTTTAATAGAAAAATGTGTGAAAATAAAAGGCAGCTCCAAATCTCGGAATTTTTTTTTGCATCAAAAAAGCTTTATTCAATAGTGCTATACAGTCTTTGTAAAATTTTAAAATTACCAATCGTGTCACGGTTCGGTCATGTCCATGATTGATGAATAACCAAATGAAATCGACTAGTGACATCCTTAGTTTTGAGTTTCGAATAAATGCTCTAATATTTACAAGTACAGTAGAGAAGCTTATTTGTATCTGTTCACCAACAAGTTAAAAAACATATTTTGTTAATTGTATTAAATTTATAACAAATATGTTTTTAAATAATTCGATTCCTAATGCTCATATTATTACATATTCTTTTATTATCACTTCATTCTAATATATTATTGATTCTGTGTAGCACTATAGGAATTAATATTTTGTTATAATCTCAAATTTTAATGATCGTTATTTTTTTACATATTTGAGTAAAGATGTGTACAGATTTGATATAAAAAATCAATGTATTGTACATAAAAATAAAAATCATTTTTACGAAATTACCTCCTTTCTAATTGTACATATATATACTATATATAAACTTAATATACCCATTCCTACACAAAATTCGATTAATGATAAGATACAAAGTTCTAGTTTTTTCTTGAATATTCAAAATTTCATAAAATTAATCTTTAATTTGCTAAAACCCACCAAGAACTATAAATACAAGGGAATTGTTTAAATTGCTATTTTTTTCTACTTCTTTAATAACCCATTTTCTAATCGCATTTACTGTCTTATTTTGCGGATTTTGTGATATACGATGATAATAATTATATACGGTTTTGCTGCATATACTACCTTCAGAGGCTATTGCTATTTCATTAAACAATGAATTGTTAGAATAACCTTCATATTTTGTCTTTTGATCAACGAGGGACTGAAATTCTTTTCGAAGTGTTTCTTTATTAGAGTAATCTGGATATTGCCTTGTTCTTATATTATTTGTGGTAGAAAACAGATTTAAACCTGCTAGCAATAAATAATTTTGAAAATTAACTTGATATATACAGGTACATAAATTAGAAACGATTATAATCACATGATATACCTTGAGAAGTATGCTTCGATTCGGTTTTACGTATTTCATTAATGCCATTACTAAGGTTTGATATGAAATCTGATATAGCTCTTATGATTATTTCTTTTTCAGTTTGGAATGCTTCATGTATTCTATTAATATCATCATTAAGATTCGATATAGATTTTTCGATTCTTTTATTTTCAGTACTAAGATCTGATATAGTTTTTTCAGTCCTTTTATTCTCATTTTTGGATATTTCACGTGTTCTAATAATGCTGATTCTAAGATCCGAAATATCTTTTTCGACTTTTTCATTTTCAGTTTTGGATGTTCCACGTATTTTATTAATACCATTACGTATTTCAGTAATGCCATTACACATTTCAGTAATGTCATTACGCATTTCATTAATGTCATTACGTATTTCAGGAATGTCATTGCGTGTTTCAGTAATGTCATTATGTATTTCAGGAATGCTATTAAGTATTTCAGTGATGTCATTACGTATTTCAGGGATTTCATTACGTATTTCAGTAATGTCATTACATATTTTAGGAATTTCATTACGTATTTCAGTAATGTCATTACGTATTTCGATAATTTCATTACATATTTCGTTACTAAGAGCTAATAAAGCATCAATTTTTTTAGTTTCAATTTTAGATGTTGAATTGATTTTGTGCCAAAGAATAAATAGGTATTTAATGATGAAATAAAAGCACATCATTAATGCTGAATTGATTAATAGCACGAACAAAAAATTATCGAATATGTTAAACATTTTATTATAAGTAATTTGATTGATTATTTGACTTTGTGAATAACCATAAAGTCTCAGAAATCACCTTTTTATACTGTAGATACTAGCTATGTATATATGGTGATCAGGATAGTGTTTATTTTTAGGTGTGGTGGACGAATTTTGTTAATTTTCTTAAATGTTTTAGCATGATGTCAATCTTAAACATATTTCTAACAACACTACATTATTTTAAAATAATAATTTGTCATCGGAAGATCTCTTTGTATTTTTTTAATTTATTTTTAAAAAAAAAAAAAAAAAAAAAAAAAATTTGTTCTCCACATCTAAAATGTTTGAATTGTTCTTTAATAATGGTAATTACAAAAGTGATAGTTTTACTTGTCATAGTTTTGATTGCGCACCCTAAAGATTCACGAAAGTAAAATAAAATATTTTATCATATGCAATTCTATATGGAAAATTCTTCACGAACCTTTTTTTGAACGTTGTCCAATTAGATGTTGCAAGAATTCTTTTTAATGTAAAACGATTTAGTTTAGAGATGATATACATTTTGTTTGATAATTATTCCTTATTTATGAATTAACAATCACAGATTTTCGTAACCATTGAATCCAGAAAAAGAAAAAACATGATTCCAATAATGAAGATCAAACCAATCGGAAAAAATAATGTTTTATTTTTAGTAAAGCACCTTACATGTAATTACTAATAATTGTAACCATACGTACCAAAAGTGGTTGAAATCAGGGATGAATTGAAACGAAATAAGTTAATCAGGGATGAAGTGAAACGAATATAGTTGCAAGTGAAACTAATTTATCATAGGTTCAACCTGAGCTTCTTATAGGCTGTTGCATTTAATTTCGCTAGTATTTATCAAATTATTATATTATCAGTTTAACTTTCAATTTTAGAAAATATTATATGTATTTAATCTTATTATGCTTGAATTGAATTCGAAATTAGTTTTTTAAGCTAAAGTTTCATGACTACGTGATAGCGTTATATTTTTTTTAATAAACTTCATACTCTTTATATATTTCAACTAACTAAAATTTGAATAGTTTATTGAGCAAAAAAAATTTTTTTATTAATGGTTTGTATTCGAATATTAAAATGTAATATTTACATTCAAGGTTTTTTTTAAAAAATTTTAGTATCTTTCGCATAAGTGTTTTACCGCAGGTTCTTAAATCAGTATAATCACATGGCACATGCCTTATATAAATAATGATAATGATAAGATTTCAGGAGAAATGTATCCTATATACCTGGCTTTTCGAAAGGAGAATATGCGTTTATTTTTCTGGTTCTTCAAACGAAGACATATTTACCGTCGCTGGTTCTTCAAATGCCCTATAAAAAAATCCATCCGGATATGCACGTGTTTTTATGTAAAAGCAAGGTGATCTGTGGAACGGCCAGAGAACCGGGTTTGCACGTGTGAATTCCGTGTTGTCACGATTAAAATGGTCCGTATTGGACCGTCTGCCCGGACATTTTGGACCGTAAATGGACCGGGTTTTGCTGCACTTTACTAAGCCAAAATTCACGGGTTTTGGCACGGTCGAGGCACATGTAAGTTCACGTGCATATTTTCTTACGAGCTATAAGTAAAAATGAATTCTATTAGTTAGAGTATGATATCTGATATAATTGTGAAGGGTGGTAACAAACATGCCTATAGCAAATTTTGCAAGGAATTTTTTTGTTAGGAATTAAAGAGCTTTTTCATGGACGAGATTTTGAGATACAGAGGATTTTTAAAAAAAGTCGGTTGTTTTGAATTTTCGCGTTACATCTGATCCTGCGATTTTATTGGCCATACGCGATAGACGTGCCATTTAATACGTTTAATTCCAACCAACGAGCCTATACGTGTCATCCCGAATACGTGCCATTCGTGCCATTCCGTATAAAAAGCTCAAACACGTGCCATTCTGGACATGCACAACGTGCCGATACGTATCATTTTAAACACGTGCCATTCCGTGTAGCGTGCATATACGTACCACAGTACACGTGCCATGACAGACTTCTCCGTGCTAAACCGTAACACCACCCGGACCACTTTTTTCATAGGGAAGCAGCATATTAGTTTAAGTTTAGTTATCTTATTTTGATTGGCAAAAATTTACTATATTTTCTGTACTAAATCTAGTATAGGTAAATCCAATCCATTAAGGTTTGGAGTTAGGAATTGTGGATATAGCCTTAAAAAGTCGCTTTCTATATATAAAATCGCGTTCTGAACATTTTTATATGGCTTTCAAGGTCGATTTAAATACTAGATTTCGAGTATTTTCGCTTTTTTCTCTTTTTTTCTTCTTGTACATGCGTTCAGTTTTGATGTAGTCCCTATAAAAAGGTTTGTTCAGTTATTGTAGGAATTGTCCGAAAAAATGTTCAGAATAGAGCTGATTTTCCGAATGCCAGTACGTTATCAGCTATCGTACAATTTTTATACCGTGATGTAAAAAAAATTTTTTGGTCTACAACATTAATAACCATTGTACAAAATCAGTACAATATACAGTATGTTCGGAACATCGACTCCATTCAGAACTTTTTTTTTGAACAAAAGCAGAAAATTTTTAGAACATAGCCGACGAAATTTGGACGAAATTTGGATGAAATTAGGTCAATTTTTTTATAGGGAGTGCACGATCAAAATTTACGTTCTCCGATTGGTTAATTCCTCATGTGCCATGTCACGTTACTGCAAAAATTTCTAGACTCAATTATGGCGCACCAATCTGTAAATGTTATCCGGATTTCCAGGTACAATTTCTTTTTATATACTAAAATCAAACAAAGATCCTAATCGAAAGAAGATTCGAATATTTAATCTTGTAACACGAATATGCGCCAATACTATCATTGTCCATTGTGGCTTACCATCTCTGATTCTTATTACACAAAAAGATTTCTTTAATAGAATTTCTGAACGTAATATAAGTGTATGACAATATTTCACGTGCCATGAGTTACGGTGCCTATAAAAAGGTGATATCTTCTCACTTGAAATTTTATTTACAGAGGCAGAATATTTAATCAAACAATTAAAAACATACATACAATTAAAAACATTCAAACATAAACATAATCAAAATACTTATTACTGATAAAATAAAATGTTTCCTAACTTCAGCATATCCGACGTTTTTTTGTTCGCGCTATTAATTATGTTAGCATTAATTTACGATAATCTTCGTCAATCAAACTTAAAAATTGATATGGTCCAAAATGATTTATCTGAAAATACAAAGAATTTTTACTTTGTCTTGGCATGCCTATTCTTTCTTTGGCACAAAATCAGTTCAACATCCCAAAAAATTGAAGAAATACTGGCTCTTAGTAACAATATACGTAACGACATTAGTAGAATACGTGAAACATCCCAAATTGAAAATGAAAGAATTAAAAGAACTATAGCGGACCTTAAAACATCCAGTGAAAGAATCGAAGGAGCTATATTGGTTCTTAGTGATAAAATTAATGAAATACGCGAAGCCGATACGAATCAAGGTATATTATGTAATTATAATCATTTATGACACACATGTCAGTATATATAAAACTAATTTTCAATATTATTATTTATTAATAACAGGTTTAAATCAGTTTTCAACCACAAATGGTGCAAATACAGGACAAACTAATAGTGCAACACTTCGGGACGAATTTAAGTCCCTTGTTGATCAAAAAATAGCAATGGAAAGTCGTTCTCTCAATTCAATGTTTGATCAAATAGCCTCAACGATTAATATATCCAAAAGCACCGTGTATAACTATTATCATCGTAAAACAAATCCACGAGAAACTACAGTGAATGAAATTAGGAGATGGGTCAATGGAGAAAGGAGAAATAATAATTTAAACAATCTTTATCTCATTTTAATGAATGTTTAAATATTTAGTAAGAATTAGAAATATTTATTGTACGGACGGGTCTTATGTAACAACCCGTGCTTTTTTCACTCATTTATTGGTACATGTTTAATAATAACTAAATCGGAGCACTTTCATATTTGATAAAAATATAAAAGTGTCCCGATTTAATTATTTTATTTTTATTATTAAAGTGCTTATCTTCACTTTTTTTTTTTTTGAATTTTTATTGGACGATGTCGGCATTAATTTGGTTTCATATTTTTTGAAAATTATCTTGCATTATTAGGACTTAAATTCTTATTAGATAGAATTGCATATTATTGGATGTTTGCTTCTTTTTAAAAAATCTTTATTAGACAAGTCATACATTATTAGATTTTCGCTTTCTTTAAAATGCTTTATTTATTGGTTTTTTGTCTTTTTTTTTTTAAAAAAAAATTTTTTATTGGACAAGTCATACATTATTAGACCGTCGCACTTAATCTTCGCTTTCTTTAAATTCTTTATTAGACAGATACGAATTTTTATTAAAATTCTTTTTGGGCGGATTGCACCTTATTAAGTTTTTGCTTTCTTTAAATTCTAGTTATACTGAGTCATATGTTATTTTGTTTTACTTTTTTTATATAATTTTCACTGAACGAGGTTATATTATTAAAATTTTGCTTTCTTTAAAACTTTTGGACAAGGCTATAGTATTTATGTTTTTGCTTTTAAATTAGATTTAGTACTTCGTTTTTCTTTAAAAAAATTCTTATGAATAAGATGTTATATTATTAGGTTTATATGCTTGAACTTTGATTTAATTGTTTGATATTTTGCACGAAAGAATTAATAATTTAAATTATAGATAGATTCTTTTTTATTTATTTGTTATCTAATGCGTGTATTTGATATTTCATAATACTTTTTATCGAGGTGAAGGTGCCCTATAAGAAAAGTGGTCCGGGATCGCACGGAAAAACAGTGTATAGGCACGTGGTCGAGTGGAACGTGCTATGGGTCGGGTTTGCACGTGCATGGTTCGAGTAGGCACGGGAATCGGCGGACCGTGTTAACGTGAAATCACGTAAATCGACCGTGCCTTTTGTAGCAGTTTACTAAGCCAATTGACACGTGCGATGGCACGTGAATGGAACGGGTAAGTAAATATAAATTTATGGTCCACTTTCCAATAGACATTTTATTAGAAGAGGACCGGATAATAGTTGAAGTATGTACATATCTGGAAGCTAAAGCAACTGCAAATGTGTAAAATCTTGCAAGGAATCTTTTTCCTTAAGATACCAGAGCAGGCTTACTTGCGAGTTTTTGAGATATTGCAACTTTTTTAAAAAAAAATCGTTTGTGATCCTTCGCTCTTATAGTACTCCGTGAAACGAGCCAGCACGTGTCATTTTTAACACGTGCCATTCCGTGTAATTCGACGTGCCATCACGTACAACGTGCATATGCGTGCACCGAATGCGTGCCATTCCGTGTGACGTAATATAACGTGCCACCCCATTACCGTAGTATCCGTGTCATTTTTAATCGTGCCATTCCGTAAAACGTACCTATACGTGCCACACGGTCCGTACCATCCCGTGCATATACACTGATTTCCCGTACCATACCCCGAACCACTTTTCTTATAGGGGTGACGCACGGGTTGTTACGTCAGACCCGGACAATATATAGTTAGTTATTGTATGGTGTTGTATAAATAACTAAATTGTCGCGGGCTAACCCGTGCCACATTGGGGATGTATGCAATAAATAAATCAAAAATATATATGGTATCATATAAAAATTTATTATCGAATTTTATCGGTAATAACGATAACGTAATTAATGACAATATTAATTTTATTAACAACACAATATTTAGATGCAGGGCCTTTACTACTGAAAATTAGAAGCTCAAATTTTGAGTAGACCGATAGAAGACCTCTACAATACAAGTTACAGAACTAAATTTTATATTTGCTTAAAAAAATTTTTTATTGGCTGCTTAAATTTCGTCGTATTCCATATATAATTTAAAAAACGGTTCTGTAACTTTGTTACTGAGATAGGAAAGAGCCGATTGGCGTTGAAACTTACTGCTAAAAAAGAAGAATGAAATCTGTGCATCTAAAAAAAGCAAGACGATTTTTATATAGTTATATATATATATATCACTGATCAAAAAAATTCGATAGCTTAAGTGGCCACATATAGTTTTGGTTTACTTAGTTGACATACCTGATACATACATCCCAGGGACGATGATTTTCTGCAAAATGCAGAGCAAAATTTGCAGAATTCGCCCATTTTTGCAGAAATTGGATTTTATCACGGATTATTGCAGAATTGACCTAAAATTTGACAAGGATCCAATCAAATCGCGAGTTTTGGCGGTGAGTTTCGGAAGGATAGACAATCAATTAACACAAAATACGAGCGTGGTCGTCGGAAAGCTTCGGAACATTCCAATTTTTGAGGGCAGAAACAGGGTTTTTATTGCAGAAATTAAATTTAGAATTTGAGTTTGAGTTTAGTCACCGCAGAAACCTGATTCATCCACTACCCCCAGTATCACATGACCTTCAACCATGTGACTCAGGTTAACCCGTGCAAATTTAGTATTTTCTACATCCCATAAATAACTAACTATAACCTATTTTATGAATTTATCGATTTTACAATATGGGATTATTATCTAAGTATGTTATGTTAAGTATATGATATACAAGTGCAAGTGGGCCACTGGCGCCCTTAAACTTCATCTAAGTATTAATAATAATGTTTCCAATTAAAACAGAAAAGTTCTAAATAAGAATTCATAAATTTAAATAATTTATTTACAATTATATCAATTAATAAATATGATTTATGCAACAAGAATGAAATGAGTGATAATATAAATAGTAACCATGAATGAATTGTTTAGTTTATTTTAAATACATTGATTAATAAATAACATTATAAATCAATAAAAATGAGCCAATTGAAATGTCCATGAATTTGAGTAATTTATATTAATAGAATTTTAGTATTTTTCGCATATGCGTTTTACCGCAGTTTCCTAAATCAGTAAAATCACATGGCCATGCCTTATATAAATAATGATAATGATAAGATTTCAGGAAAAATGTGTCCGATATAACTGGTTTTTCAAAAGGAGAATATGTGTTTATTTTGCTGGTTCTTCAAACGAAGACATATTTGCCATCGCTGGTTCTTCAAATAAAGAAAACATGTTCACTGTTGCTTGTTCTCTATGAGAATATGTGTTTGCTGCTGCTGGTGTGACTACTGCTATTGATTCTCCAGAAGAATAGTACCTAACATTGCTGGTTCTTTTGAGGGGAATATGTATCTACTACCGCTGGTTTTTAGAAAAAAAAACATGTGTCTTATGCTACTAGTTCATTGAAAGAATCCTTGACGGTCAGTATCCAAAAAAATTGAAGAGATACTGGCTCTTAGTAAAGACATATATATAATATTAATAGAATATGTGTAACATCCTTAACTGACAATAAAAGAATTGAAAGAACTACTGAAGATCTTAGTAACAATATTCGTAGGATACTTGAAATATCCCAGGCTGGAAACGAAAAGATCAAAAGAAATATATTAAACCTTAGCAACAACATAAATAGAATACATGAAACAAACCCAAATTGAAAATGAAAGGATCGAAAGAAATATAGCAGGTCTTAATAAAAATTTTAATTAAATATGTGAAACATCCAAAACTGAAAAAAAAATGAATCGAAAAACTATAACAAATCTTATTAATAACATTAATAGAATGCGTAAAACATTTTAATCTGAAAGTGAAAGATTCGAAAGAGTTATATTGGATTTTAGTAATAAATTAATGAAATACACGACCTATATATATCAAGGTATATCGTGATTATAATCATTTATGACTCACATGTCAGTATATATAAAACTAATTTTCAATATTATTTAATAATAATAGATTTAATTCCGTTTTCAATCACAAATGGTGCAGATATCCAATAACACAACATTTTGGTACGTATTTAGGCCCCTTATTGATCAAAGAATAGCAGAGAAAATCATTCTCTCAATTCAATGCTTATAAGAACATATTTATTTAATTTTATGTTCTCAAAAATGTTTTAAGTTTCTCAATTAGAAAAAAAATTGTTTCTTTTTCTCTCTCTCTCTCACACTTTTTTCTTTCTCTCACTTTTCTCTCTCTCTCTCACTCTTTCTCTCTCTCTCACTCTTTCTCACCCTTTTTCACTCTTTCTTACTCTTTCTTACTCTTATTTTCTTTTTTTTCATTCTCTTTCTTACTCTTATACTTTTATACTTCTTTTAGTTATTTTTTAATTTTTATTTTTAATTAATATATTTAAAATTAATAATAAAATAATAAAAAATATAATTTATAATTAAAATATATAAATAAAGCTGAGTTATTCATAATAATAACAATGTATTATTCAAAATTTTTCTATGATTCAAGAACAACTAAATTGTTCTCTATTGCAACTAAATAACAATTAAATATTTATGAGCTTAATTATTTTAAACTGCTATTTTAATAGAAATAAATTTTTATTACTTCATATATTTACACAGAGAAATGATTTTCAAACTTAATGTTCTCAAAAAAATTTAATAGAGAACATCTTAAATTTTGTAAGTTTTCTCAAATTAAAAGTGATGTTCTCATGAGAATATGAGAACATAAAATTTCCAACATTGCATATAACTGTTGCTCAAAATCTTTTGGTATTTCATAATTGACCTATAAGTGAACAGGCAATGTTTTAGTCCATAATAGAGCCCAAAACAGAAACCTTGGCACCTACTTTGAGATTCAGGAGATCCGTCCCATTACAAGGTTAAAAAAAGTTCAATTTTCTTTTTTTTTAAATAAAAAATTTCCATTTTCCTATGCGTACATGAACCTACACTATCTATACTTACGGCTAGTGCATCGGTGCCCAATAACACCTAACTTATAACTACAAAGGAGTTGACGACCAAAAATTTTCAAGATTTTTGATTTATATTATTAATGTCAACCGGTTTTACCTTACTTTGAAATCGTTTTATATATTGCAATCATTTATTGATTACATCATACGTACAGATCAGGTTTAACGCCTACTTACTTATCATTTTAACTTTCTTAAATTGATTGATTTATCTGGTATGATTGTTGTCAAATTTTATTGTTTGACATATGATTTTGTCTCATGTTAAATTCTGATGAGCCTATAAATTCATTATAGAAATCCCTTGAAATATTTAAGTAGAATATCAAGTTTAAGCTTAGTTATCTTATTTTGATTGGCAAAAATTTACAATATTTTCTGTACTAAATCTAGTATAGGTATCCAATCCATTAAGGTTTGGAGTTAGGAATTGTGGCTATGGCCTTAAAAAGTCGCTTTCTATATGTAACCGCGTTCTGAACATTTTTATGTGGCTTTCAAGGTCGATTTAAATACTAGTTTTCGAGTATTTTCGCTTTTATCTCTTTTTTCTTCTTGTACACGTGTTTTGTTCCTTATAAAAAGGTTTATTCAGTTACGATAGGTATTGTCCAAAAAATGTTCAGAATAGAGTTGATTTTACGAATACCAGTACGTTATCAGCTATCGTACAATTTTTATACTGTGATGTAAAAAAAAGAAATTTTTGGGTCGACAACATTAGTATAAACATTGTACAAAGTACAATATACAGTATGTTCGGAAAATCGACTCCATTCAGAACATTTTTTTGAGCAAAAGCAGAAAATTTTTAGAACATAGCCGACGAAATTTGGTCGAAATTTGGACGTAATTAGGCCACAATTTTTTATAGGGAGTGCACGATCAAAATTTACGTTCTCCGATTGGTTAATTCCTCATGTGCCATGCCACGTTACTGCAGAAACGTCTAGACTCTATTATGGCGCACCAATCTGTGTTTTCCGGATTTCCAGGCACAATTTCCTTTTATATAATAAAAGCAAACAAAGATCCTAATCGAAAGAAGATTCGAATATTTAATATTGTAGCACGAATATGCGCCAATGCTATCATTGTCCATTGTGGCTTACCATCTCTGATTCTTATGACACGATAAGATTTCTTTAACAGAATTTCTGAACGTAATATGTATATATAAGTGCATGAAAATATTTTATGTGTCATGAGTTACGTGCTTATAAAAAGGTGATATCTTCTCACTTGAATTTTATTTACAGAGGCAGAATATTTAATCAAACAATTAAAAACATTCAAACATAAACATAATCAAAATACTTAAATACTTATTACTTATAAAATAAAATGTTTTCCAACTTCAGCATATCCGACGTTTTTTTGTTCGCGCTATTAATTATTTTAGCATTAATTTACGATAGTCTTCGTCAATCAAACTTAAAAATTGATATGATCCAGATTGATTTATCTGAAAATACAAAGTATTTTTATTTTGTCTTTGCATGCCTATTTATTCTTTGGCACAAAATCAGTTCAACATCCCAAAAAATTGAAGAGATACTGGCTCTTAGTAACAATATACGTAACGACATTAACAGAATACGTGAAACATCCCAAATTGAAAATGAAAGAATTGAAAGAACTATAGCGGACCTTAGTAACAATGTTAATAGGATACGCGAAATTTCCCAGGCCGTAAGCGAAAATATTGAAAAAAATATATTGAATCTTAGTAACAACATAAATAGATTACATGAACAACCCAAATTGAAAATGAAAGGATCGAAAGAAATATAGCGGATCTTAATAACAATGTTAATAGAATACGTGAAACATCTCAAACTGAAAATGAAAGAATCGCAAGAACTATAACGAATCTTAGTAATAACATTAATAGAATACGTGAAACATCCCAAAAAGAAATGAAAGAATCGAAAGAACTATAACGAGTCTTAATAATAATGTTAATAGAATGCGTGAAACATTTCAATCTGAAAGTGAAAAAATCGAAGGAGCTATATTGGATCTTAGTGATGAAATTAATGAAATACGCGAAGCCGATATGAATCAAGGTATATCATGTGATTATAATATTTTATGATTCACATATAAGTATATATAAAACTAATTTTCAATATTATTATTTATTAATAACAGGTTTAAATCAATTTTCAACCATAAATGGTGCAAATACAGGACAAAATCTAAATTACACTAATAGTGCAACGCTTTGGGACGTATTTAGGTCCCTCGTTGATCAAAGAATAGCAAAGGAAAGACGTTCTCTCAATTCAATGTTTGATGAAATAGCCTCAATGATTAATATATCCAAAAGCACCGTGTATAACTATTATCATCGTAGAACAAATCCACGAGAAACTACAGTGAATGAAATTAGGAAATGGGTCAATGGAGAAGTAGGAAGAAATAATAAATTAAACAATCTTTATCCCATTTTAATGAATGTTTAAATATTTAGTAAGAAATAGAAATATTTATTGTACGGGTCTTATGTAACAACCCGTACTTTTTTCACTAATTTATTGGTACATGTTTAAATAATAATTAAATCGGAACACTTTCATATTTGATAAAAATATAAAAGTGTCCCGGTTTAATTATTTTATTTTTATTATTAAAGTGCTTATCTTCACTTTTTTTTTTGAATTTTTATTGGACGATGTCGGCATTAATTTGGTTTCATATTTTTGAAAATTATCTTGGATAGATCAGTTAGGCATTATTAGGACTTCGTTTCTTTAAATTCTTATTAAATAGAATTGCATATTATTGGATGTTTGCTTCTTTTTAAAAAATTTTTATTGGACAAGTCATACATTATTAGATCTTTGTTTTCTTTACGATTCTTTATTTATTGGATTTTTGTCTTTTTTTTTTTAAATTTTTATTGGACAAGCCATACATTACTAGATCGTCGCCCTAATATTCGCTTTCTTTAAATTCTTTATTAGACAGATTAGTATTTTTATTAAAATTCTTTTTGGCGGATTGCACGTTATTAAGTTTCTGCTTTCTTTAAATTCTAGTTATACTGAGTCATATGTTATTTTGTTTATTTTTTTATATAATTTTCACTGAACGAGGTTATATTATTAAAATTTTGCTTTCTTTAAAACTTTTGGACAAGACTATAGTAATTATGTTTTTGCTTTTAGATTAGATTTAGTTCTTCGTTTTTCTTTAAAAAATGCTTATGAATAAGATGTTACATTATTAGGTTTATATGCTTGAACTTTATTTCATTGTTGGATATTTTGCCGAAAGAATTAATAATCTAAATTATAGATAGATTCTCTTTTATTTATCTGTTACCTAATGCGTGTATTTAATATTTCATGACAATAATACTTGTGAAAGTGACGCACGGGTTGTTACGTCAGACCTGGACAATAATTTATAGTTATTGTATGGGATTGTATAAATAACTAAATTTTCGCGGGTTAACCCGTGTTAAATGGTCGAAGGCCATGTGACCCAGGTTAACCCGTGCAAATTTAGTTATTTTCTACATCCCATACAATAACTAACTATAGCGTATTTTGTGAATTTATCGATTTTACAATATGTGGGATTATTATCTAAGTATGTTATGTTAAGTATATGATATACAAGTGCAAGTGGGCCACTCAGTGTTGGGCTCTGGACCAAAAGTCCGCTTTACTGGACTTATAAACTGGACTACTGGACTTATAAGTCCAGTGGACTATTTATAAGTCCAGTTCCTGTTCAATTTTACTGGACTTATAAGCGAGCCCAACACTGGGGCCACTGGCGCCCTTAAATTCATCTAAGTATGAATAATAATGTTTCCACAGAATCAACACAACAAAAGTCCTAAATAAGAAATCATAAATTTAAATAATTTATTTACAATTATATCAATTAATAAATATGATTTATGCAACAGGAATGAAATGAGAGGTAATATAAATAGTAAACATTAATGAATTGTGTAGGTTTTTCTAAATACATTGATTAATAAATAACATTATAAATCAATAAAAGTGAGCCAAACTAAGGTCCATGAATTTGAGTAATTTATATTAATATATCAATAAATAAATGTGTACTGTACCTATCAAGAATATGTTGTCAGATTTTATTTATTCATTTATTTTTTTGGGGTCTTTTTTATCGAGTTGGATACATGAATTTATTCTTAAATAATGTATAAATGAAACACTTGTCACAGTCGATTGGAAATATTTGGTAATACTTCCACATTTATAAAAATTGATCATAGGCGCAAAGATATAAGGCTACGCAAAGTTGATTTTTCGTTTTGCATTTGGATTTCAAAATTCGGAACGGACGGACGGATTTTTTTTTTATATTTTTTATATTTTTTTTAATTGATTACAAATAGAATAATGTTACATTAGGTTAATTTTCATTTTGCACAACAAGGAATCAAAAAATTGGACCGGAAGTCATATTTTTCCTGTCGGTCCTATCGGACAATTACGGGAAATTAAGGTCTCCATCGAACAATTGGCTTAATTGGATCTAAAAAAAAAAGAAAGAAAGAAAGAAAGAAAGAAAGAAAAAAAAATTTTTGAAAAATTGAAAAAAATGGGACGTCGGGTAATGCAAAACGAAAAATCAACTTGGCGTTGCATAATCTAAATAAACTTAAAAAAAAGATTTTGGTTATCACGTGACCCGAACCTTTTCGACATGGCTAGCCCTATGAAAACTCGATACACGGAAATGTATGTATAAATACGAAAATGTATGCGGGTAAGCACGGGTTTCATAATCACTGCATGGAAACTGCACGGAAACTGATCATCCAAAAAATTTAATACACGTTATCACACGAAAATTGAAATCCGTGAACTATCGTGCATATATTCTTGATAGGTACATACGCATTATTTATTTATTGATATATTAATATAAATTACTCGACCTTCATTTGGATCATTTTTATTGATTTATAATGTTATTTATTAATCAATGTATTTAAAAAAATCTATACAAATTCATAAATGTTACTACTCATAATATCTCTCATTTAACTCGTGTTGCATAAATCATATTTCTTAATTGATGTAAATTATTTAAATTTATGAATTCCTATTTAGGACATTTACAGTGTTGATCCAGTGGAAACATTATTATTCATACTTAGATGAGGTTTTAAGGGCGCAGGTGGCCCATTAGCACTTGTATATCATATGCTTAACATGCTTAGATAATAATCCCACATATTGTAAAATCGATAAATTCATAAAATACATATTTCTATTTCTTAATAAATATTCAAACATTTAGTAAAATGGGATACCGTATTTGCGTGTAATAACGCACATGTGCGTCCCGAAATAACGCACAGGTATGCATTATTACGCAAAAATTCGGTAAAGACTGTTTAAATTATTATTTCTTCCTACTTCTCCATTGACCCATTTCCTAATTTCATTCACTGTAGTTTCTCGTGGATTTGTTCTACGATGATAATAGTTATACACGGTGCTTTTGGATATATTAATCATTGAGGCTATTTCATCAAACATTGAATTGAGAGAACGTCTTTCCTTTGCTATTCTTTGATCAACGAGGGACCTAAATACGTCCCAAAGCGTTGCACTATTAGTGTAATTTAGATTTTGTCCTGTATTTGCACCATTTGTGGTTGCAAACTGATTTAAACATGTTATTAATAAATAATATTAAAAATTAGTTTTAGGCCACGCAAAGTTGATTTTTCGTTTTGCATTACATGGATTTCAAAATTCGGGACGGACGGGCGGATTGTTTTTTTTTTTTTTTTTTTTTTTTTTTTTTTTTTTTTTTTTTTTTTTT